>WEKX01016544.1:15975-35696 GCA_013390025.1 Pitta sordida | reverse complement strand
TCCCTGTGTAGGCATTCACTTGGGAATTGGACTCAGTGATCCTTGTGGGTCCCTTCTAACTCAGAATATTCTGTGACTCTGTAATTCATCCATTGACAAATTCTTGTTCTATTTTTTGTTGGTTTTTTTTTCATTAGTCGAATTAAATTATCTGTATGTATGAATTGGACTTCAGTTTGAAATAAGACAGGTTAGAACTTAAGCTAANTTTTTTTATATTCTTGTTACTTAATTCGTGGTGAAAAGGGAGGTCACCTGATAATAGTGTTTAAATTGTATGGAAGATAGGGGTTGAAATAAAGAAGCAATCATTTTTCTCTTGAAATCTAATTGCTTGTTGCTTTATTGCTGCTGGAAAATCTGAATCTCTTCAGTTATCTGCCACCTTTTAGAACAGAAACTAGATGGCTATTACTGACCTGGAGGGCTAAGAGGGATGAGAGGTAAACATTGCGAAGGCAGTGAAATCTGTGGCTGCAATATAGGTGTGTGGTGATGCTGGATGGGTTGCACTTAAGCAGATTTCAGCCTATATTCCCTAGGTCATTAGTCGAATTAAATTATCTGTGTGTATGAATTGGACTTCAGTTTGAAGTAAGACAGGTTAGAACTTAAGCTGACATACTGACAGCAGACTTCACATCAACTGGGAGAGGTACATCTGAGTGGAAGGAAAGGGCAGCTGAAGTAGCAAAATAGTCTGAACTGGCTGTTTATCTGTTCAGTGACAAGTAGGAGAAGACAGTGACAGAAGGGCATAGCATCATGGTTGCTTGATCTTACCCTCCTTTTCTTCCACCTTGGCTGTGCTGGTAGGAGAATCAACTCTTTTACTTCTCCTTTTCTTTCATATTTGTGAAAATGGTGGTGTTCGCACGTCACATTTCTTCTCAACCCATAACTGCATCATTTGATAAGGAAAAGGTTACCTAATCTACCTTNCCTTTCACCATCCTTGTCGCCCTTCTCTGGACCTTCTCAAGAAGCTCAACATCCTTCTTAAACTGGGGAGCCCAGAACTGTGTAGACATTCATCCCTTTTTGAATATTGAGGGCTTTACTGGACCTCAGGTTGATGAGCATGTGTTTTCTTGTAGCCTGTAAAGCAAAGGTAGAACAAGTCTGCATGTTTACTAAGAAGACCAAGACGCAAATCTAGCTCGCATGATTTTTAACCTGAGAAATTTTATGCGCAAGTCTTTAGTTTGGGAGATGTGTTCTGATATCAATTGCTGCAGTATTTTTACAGAAGAAAGATGAATTCATTCCACAGTGGTTGACTACGGTACAGGGGTTGCCTAATAGTATGTATTAACTAAGACTAATTAACGCAAAGATAGATACCGTATGATTCCGTGTTTAAGTCATGGTTGAAAACATGAGTGAGCATTGAAAATGAAAAGTAGCCCACGATGGTTGCTGCTTAAACCCTAAGACTTCACACCAGTGTGAACTGGTATTTCAGAGGTCATAAGAAACTTATGAGTAATTTAGAATTGAGTATTATGGAAGAAAATACACATGCCTTCTGCAGCTGCACATTGTAATNGTTCATTATCACAGTGTGGATCAGGCTACACGTGTACATCTACAAATAAAGGCACAGACAGGTTATAAGTTCCCTCAGTCTGAGCTGTCCTAAGGAAGGCTTCTCTGGGGGCCTAATTCTCTTGAGTACAGTTTCAAGTTAAATGTAACTACAGGATAAGAGTATATCAATATGGGAGCTGATCGTGTCTATACAATACAGAGCAAAAGTGAAATGAAGGTACAGATATACATGTGCTCATCCAGACAGACAAAAATTTTGCCTCACAGCATGCTGTTGTGGAAGTTTGAGTGGGAAGAAATTGTCTGTCTTTGACAGAGTCACAACTATTCATAGAGACCTACAGAAGTGGATGGATTCCCTGAAGACCCTGAAGGTCTTCAGCGTTCTAACACAATGCACGGTGGTCAATCAACCCAAAATTTCATTGTTCAATAAAGAAAGCTTGTCCACGTAAAATTGAATAATTACAACTTGTTCATGGTGTCAGGGTTGTGGATTCAGTCCCTGTGTAGGCATTCACTTGGGAATTGGACTCAGTGATCCTTGTGGGTCCCTTCTAACTCAGAATATTCTGTGACTCTGTAATTCATCCATTGACAAATTCTTGTTCTATTTTTTGTTGGTTTTTTTTTCATTAGTCGAATTAAATTATCTGTGTGTATGAATTGGACTTCAGTTTGAAATAAGACAGGTTAGAACTTAAGCTAACATACTGACAGCAGACTTCACATCAACTGGGAGAGGTACATCTGAGTGGAAGGAAAGGGCAGCTGAAGTAGCAAAATAGTCTGAACTGGCTGTTTATCTGTTCAGTGACAAGTAGGAGAAGACAGTGACAGAAGGGCATAGCATCATGGTTGCTTGATCTTACCCTCCTTTTCTTCCACCTTGGCTGTGCTGGTAGGAGAATCAACTCTTTTACTTCTCCTTTTCTTTCATATTTGTGAAAATGGTGGTGTTCGCACGTCACATTTCTTCTCAACCTATAACTGCATCATTTGATAAGGAAAAGGTTACCTAATCTACCTTAATCAGGGCTATTGAAACAAATATGGATAAGGTAAAATCATATGGTAAATTGAAAGCTTTGTTCTTTCTTTCCTTCCTAATGTTTTTGGAAATCTTAGATTTTAGAAATCTAAGACATTATGACCATTAAAAAGCTTGCTCTCTAATATTTAAAAACCAGGTTGCTGCTGCAGCATGGGAATTTTATCTTTAGCAAGTGTGCATTTTATTTTTTCAGCTTCAGTAAGCAAACCAATAGTTCTGACACTGAAAAATGTGTTTTTAACATTGTTACCATACCTTCTAAGTGTACAAGTTTGTTATAGTTATCTTCTCATTTTTTACATTGGCCTTCTTTGCCCTGGGTGGGAAAAAATAGAGCCAGTAATGACATGTATTATAAAGATTAATCAACCATAAAGACTATAATTGAACACACAAGTGTAGTCATTACTTGATTAATTACTTCAATAAAATAATCAGTCTTTTACATACATCAGAATAATATTCAGTGGTGACTAGAAGAGAATGTGCAGAGAGCAGGACTGCCTTTAATTCTTACATCAAGTACAGTTTTCCAACTTTCCTTCTGTTTGGTTGTAGAACATGCTTTTTCTTGAATGTTTAACTTGAATGAACTTGCTCTATTTCACAGCAGAATACTGTCACACTAATTTTAATTTTAAAAATAGATACTGGATCTTCTTATGTGAACTTTTACATTGGATGTTATGTAATGACCTTATAAGCCTATGTGAAAAAGTCCTTTTTAAGGAAGTATCTAGAAAATGTTATCCATGGGATTTAGACTGAAGTTTATACGTATATAAACTTGCTCAATCTACTAGATTGAAAATGATGTTCAGTGAGAGATTGTGGTATCTTGAAGCTTTCTTTCCTAAAGTATGTTTCCTAAAACAAACTTAGGNAGGGCTTGTCCTCCAGTCCTTTCACCATCCTTGTCGCCCTTCTCTGGACCTTCTCAAGAAGCTCAACATCCTTCTTAAACTGGGGAGCCCAGAACTGTGTAGACATTCATCCCTTTTTGAATATTGAGGGCTTTACTGGACCTCAGGTTGATGAGCATGTGTTTTCTTGTAGCCTGTAAAGCAAAGGTAGAACAAGTCTGCATGTTTACTAAGTAGACCAAGACGCAAATCTAGCTCGCATGATTTTTAACCTGAGAAATTTTATGCGCAAGTCTTTAGTTTGGGAGATGTGTTCTGATATCAATTGCTGCAGTATTTTTACAGAAGAAAGATGAATTCATTCCACAGTGGTTGTCTACAGTACAGGGGTTGCCTAATAGTATGTATTAACTAAGACTAATTAACTCAGGGATAGATATGATATGATTCAGTGTTTAAGTCATGGTTGAAAACATGAGTGAGCACTGAAAATGAAAAGTAGCCCACGATGGTTGCTGCTTAAACCCTAAGACTTCACACCAGTGTGAACTGGTATTTTAGAGGTCATAAGAAACTTATGAGTAATTTAGAATTGAGTATTATGGAAGAAAACATACATGCCTTCTGCAGCTGGACATTGTAATATAAGACTCCTAAGTGTATATTTGAAACCCTAGTAAATGATCTGTCTGTGTCTTTAATAGCATAGACCTTCTGATAAACATTCTGACATACTTATTATAAGCTTCCTGTACATCTATATAAAATATCCAGCGCAGGGAATGCCTGACTAGTCATTGCACATAATAATGTACAATGCAAGACCTAATTTTCAGTTGCTAGTAACTATGCTAATTCTTAATTTTGGATCTGTGAAAACATGGGATTTTTTCATTTACTTGTCTGCAGTTTTCAAGTTCAGCTTTCTACAAATCTGATTTTTTGAGTTACTTAAACACTCAGAAGTGTTAATTTTTTAAACAGCACTGATATAGTATAGAAAATGTACACACCGTTGTAAACTGATTAAATGCTTCAGAAAGCCTGAAGAAATGTGTAGGATAGATGTGTATCTATATTTTCCTCCATTTTTCTTGTTATTATTTGGATTATTAATAAATAGTTTATCCAGAGAGGTGTGCAGAATGAGTTCAGCTAACTATTATTGCTCAATTTTGAGAAGTATCTGCGCAAATTCTGATAGTAGAAAATTTTCACCTATAGTGTTGTGAAGTTCAGCAAAAGTGAAGCTCCCCTGCCCCAAGGCACATTCCCAGATGAAAACTGAGGATGCTCAAACTGCGTAAGAGTGTGATTCAGTCTCCTCAGAGGCTGGATCTTTCTGTAGTTCTGTGACAAACCTGAAGAATTTGTTGAAGAGGATTTAATCTTGACTCGGGGTTGACCCTTGTTTATTGAAAATGATTTAGTCTAATATGATGATGCAGGAAGCATCCAGAAACTTGAATAATATGACATATAGAATTCCTAATGTATTCCTTAAGGAGCATCAAATCCCTGTTGTGAATAGGTTGACGGCAATCTTCTGAGAGAAGGAATATTCTGTGTTTACAAAAGGGAAGGTCATATTAACTCTTGTGTCTGCATATATGAATTGCCAGCATCTGTTCACTGATCTGATCCGTTCCTCTCAGAGAAAGTGGTCTACCATTTCAGTGAGAACTGTCTTGTTTCCTACGTATCACTGTATAGTCTTGTACACATTTATTTTTGAANAGCCTGTCAAGGTCCCTCTGGAGGGCCTTCCTACCCTCCGGCAGTTCAACATTAATAGAATGAAATTTCATTTTTCCATAGGGAAAGTAGATTAAAAGAGCAACTCTAAATTTTCTTTGTCTTGTGCAAAGATTTCCTGTTCTTTCAAAAAGTAATATGCTACTTAGCAGTTTGGCTCTGGTGGAGTCATAAAGTGAGGGCCATGAATCCCTTATGAGATATGGATAATAGTTGGAATAGCCCTACAACACTGATGTATGGGTATCTCACTGGAATTCTCCACATCTGAGCCAAGGCTGATCTGGAGTACCTGGGTAAGAACTAACAGTGCACTTTGAAGACATGGAGTGAGGAAATTTACCTTCATATAAGTAACTCACACATTATTACTTTTCTAATCTCTAAAATCTTTTCTTTTTGGTTTGGATAAACTGTACTGGCTGCCATCTCTTCAAGGTAGAAGTAAATAGATGAACAGCAAAACCAACGTCAAGGATTCAGTCTCTAGAACAAAATAGAGAATACAAATTATTACTTCCATTGATGGCTTTATGAAGTCTTTGCAACTGACAAGAGAACTCAATCGCCACACATGCAAAATTATGAAATTTGTTTCTAGATCATTACTCTGATCTTTGACAAATTAAGATTATTTCCAGCATAGCACAGTCAAGGTTTAATTTCCTTTAAGTTGATGTAAACGACATGTCACTATGGGCATTAAGGCAAGCACATCAGAAGCATATTTTTGGGGCATCAAATGTGTATTGCCACAGCCCTACTTATACTTTGTAATAGAAAGTAAATGTCCTATAAGGCTGACAGCCTGCCACCTCCCATGAACAATGAAGGAGCTTAAAAATATAAGCAATGAATAGGGAATGTATGCTATTTGTCACCTGTGTTACTTAAAAGGTGCGTATTATCACTTTTGCAAAGCATACAGAAGTAGATGATTAATAACTTTGTTGAAATAGAACTCATATGAGTGCGCCAGAATTTGGCCTTCAGTGCTAAAATTCAGGATATTATTGAAGTGCTTGTCCCCAGAAAGCAAAGCCCCCTGTGGTTGTTTTTGTTACCTTAAATAAATAACTGGCCAATGAATTTAAATTACATTCTCTGGTATTGTGATTTCATCAGAATTTTGTGTATGCTTAAAATAAGAATGTTGAAATTCAACAGTTTTTAGTAAAAATCTGTTCAGGGATTTAGAGCTATAGAAATACAATAGAGTATTCATTCTCATGACATACTATGTTACTTTTCTCTTTCCCCGGACCTTTGAATAATTTTATCCATCTTGATAAAAATTTCTTCTGCATACCTTTTTGTTTTCATTTTTTTACTGTGCAAAGCACAACTAGTGTGCTACAGGAAATGAATCATAGTAAGGGGTAGAAAAGTCTGCAAGGTGCCTTTAAGTATTGTCTAGTCCAAGTTCACAGCTAAAACAGCTATATTCAAAGTCTCATTCATTTGTTCAGGCCCTTGTCTCACTGCTGAATATCTTGTATTTAAGAGAAGTCTTGAAAAGCCCAGAGAATTCTAATAGATTCACTTGCTTTGTATGTATAAATAATTAAAGTGATCAGGGAAGAGTCTTATTTTACATATATATCAGTATAAGGTTAATCTTTCACCTTTCATCAGCTTGTGTCATTTAGATTGTCCGCTGTACACAAATCTTTCTATACAAAGATTTCCTCCTCTCACTTTAAGATTGAATAACTAGAATAATAATGACAAATTTAAAAGGAGAGTGTCATGTTTAGCTGTTTGCCACAGAGCTGTTATCATCAGATCGGTGATAGATTTTATAGATGCAACACTGAAACCAACCCAGAAAGCAGTTTTTGCTACTCAATGTGCTACTCAATTCAATCATTTCAAGCCTGGTGAAAGGTTTTCTTCTCCTCCCAGCTGTAGCAAGCTACAACCAGAAGCAAGACAATCTTGAGATCATAACTAGGGGAAGTGGAAAAAAGTTGTTGACATATATGATTAAGTCAAACAAAAGACCTTCTCCTTTGAAAATTTGAGGGAAGTAGAGGTCATTCAACAATTTCTGGAAAATAAAATTAGAGTCAACTAGAACAGTTTTGCTAGCCTTCTACTTTGGGGGTGTTGGTATGAATGTGACCTTAAATTATGCTTTGATTAAAAAATAAGAGAGTTTTTATTCCTCCATCCAGTGTCTACTGGCCTGTTTTATCTGGTGCCAAACAATGAGGTTCTCTCAATTGTGTTTGACAGTCTATTTAGGAAAATAGGGGAGGTGCAATAATAAGGAACATGGCAAATTAAAACTGGGCTCTTCAAGCTATATGTGCATGTTGAGAAAATCCCGCACCACTGTATGACTAGTGTTGGATGATGTTATTGATGAAGACACGCTCTTATTTTATTTTAGAGGCAGATTATTGCATCAGCTGGCTGTTCATAAACATGCTTAGTGAAATTTTAGTCTTGGAAATTGCAGGTCTTCATCATGTTTTTGTTTGCACAAGAATTTTCCAAAATATTTAGTTGTTTAAGCAACATAAATCCTATTGGTTTTCAATGGTTCTTATGCACTTAAATAGCATAGTTTCTTAGGGCTTTGCTTATGTTTAACCTTAGTTTAAAGGCTACTCAAAATATGATGTTGGATTTAAAGATAATGTTTTCAAATCGGGCATTCTGGAGGAGTTGATACGTGTCATGTGAGCAGTGCCAAGGGACTTGCCAAGATGAATAGGCACAACTTTGTGCCCTGGATGCTTAAACTTATTAGGAATGGAAATAAATCCTAAAGCTCTCAGTATTTCCATATTGCTTTCTGATTTATTCTTGCACCTTCCAGACAGGATTTAAAAATACACTTGTCTCTCTTGCACTTCACATCCCCCATAGTGCAGCTTCACATCTTAGTGGCATGATTTTTTAGCGATTAAGGAGGCTCTCTTTCACAACTGCACATGCGCGACTTAGCATGCATGAATATTCAATTAGGCAGTCATGAATATGCAAATCAACCTGCATAGCCGTGGTGGCAGCTTGGCCGCTCCACTTGCCCCGTCCTGGCCGTGGCAGCCACAGCAGCTCCGCCACTTCCCCACCCCACCAGCACAGCCGCTGTGGCAATCGATATGCAGCAACATAGTGCCAAAACAGCACTGGGGAGCCATCTGAGGGTGTAGGGCAAATTTGCATATTAATGAGCTGCCATTCAACACGGAAGTAGGGCTTCGTGGGACCCGAATAAGGGTCTGGGATATAGGAGATGCGATTGTAACATAAAATTTATTAATGATGAAAGTGAAGAAATAAATGATAATAGATTTGGGCTGTAAGGAACATCAGCCTGGATTGTCTGTATAGTGGCAGCACATGAAAATCCCCAAATTTGTGTGGAATAGTTAAGTAGTTTCTTACATATTTTTTTTCCTGGAAAAACTATTCATCCAATTATTTCAACGATACTAGTAATCAGTAATGGTTTGCAAAACTAACCAAAAGTTTGCGGATTTTAGCTTTATTTGATTGATCTTACCTTCATATTTGACTATAGTCAAGGAAAACTAGTAGATATTTTGAAGGAAGAGAAGGAGAAAATGCTTTGCTTTTTTTTTTTTTTTTTCCTGAGAGCTGGGGAATTGTGTAGTGTGTGACTTTTCTGGGGATTTAAAGATTTTAATATTTATTACACCAGAATAATAATCATAGTTCAAGACTCAGGAGCTGGGTATAAATGTGTGAAGTTGAAAAAAACCAAACTGGGAACATTAAGAATATTTTTGACCTATGCTCTGATCAGGAAGCGTATCATCTGTGATATGTAAGTACTCTGCATATGGCAGGAGTTCTAAAGAAGGATTTCAACTGAGGCACATATGTTCTGTATAAAGTGAGAGAAAGAAAAAAATAAATAAACCAGGGAGGAGTCTGTTTACAAAGCTGAGGACAGAAGCATAGGGTAACATTGGAGTATTTCTGTAACTAAATGAAAGGAGTTAGAGAAGAAAAATGGTAAAAGGAGGTGAACTAGGAACAAAATAACTCCTCTTGCTTATTCAGTACTTTTCTTGCTTGAGGTAAACATATTACTGTATAGAAATAAAAAGATACTGAAATTTTGGAGACCAGTTTAAAATTGGAAAGCTGTGTACCACAGCTAGAAAAGTGGAAAGACTAACATATAGCAAATTTCATAAAGCAAATTAGTCTGATTTCAGGATTTTAGTTTGAAATATTTAGTGGAAGAGCAAGAACAGTGAAAGTGGGTGATTGTAGTGAATTTAGGACTAGAAATAGGATCAACTGACCTTGTATGTAGGAGAAAATGGGCAAAAGGGACAGGAGGAAAGGAGCCATGAGCCAAATGTAGAAAATTAATGGAAAATAGATACAAGCAGTAGGCAATTTCTGTTTGCATTGGGTTTGTATGTTTCACTCCACAAATGCAATAGGAAGAAATGTCTGAGAAGAAGTAAAGTCCTCTCTACTCATGGTCAAATCTAAAAGGCATGGAAAAGCTGAGTTGTTAGCATGGTAACACAGAAATACCGGACTAGCTCTCCAGCTAGAGAGAGAGAGAGGGAGAGAGCATGAGAGAGCACTAGTTCGAGAGGCAGAATAAGGATGAGGGAAAATGTACATGAGGAAGGCCAGGTCACAAAACCTTTCAGTGACTGAAAAGGAAAACCAGTCTCAAGCTCCATCCCTATCCCTTCACTTCCATTATTGTATTTTTTATTTTTTCCATTTGTCAAAACCAGCTTCTGAGTGTCAGCTACCATCTTTTAAGAAACAAACGCAAAACCACGAACACATACCAAACAAAAACAAACACAGCCGCAAAGTAAACAATAACCAAACCCAAAACCAAACAAAAAATTAACACCCCCCCAAGGTTCTGAACTCATGTTGCTTAAAATATGTTTGAAAATGCATCGAACAGCTTCACCAGAACAAAATATATAGTCAACCTTCTCTACTCCGTGGTTCTCCATTTGCGGTTTCACCTCTTTGTGGTATGATTTCCCCGCGACTGGGGAGGTCCCATTCATGGAGCATTCGCGACAGTACCTGTGCAAACTGACACTCATGAATATTCAAAGTAGAAAATCATGACTATGCAAAACTGACCCCGCTCCCCATGCCACCGGACAGTGCCCCTCTCCCATCGGGAGGGGGCTCTGCCCCACCCCAGACCCAGTCACTGGGATGGAAATTCATCCCTTCCCCCATCCCCCCCATCCTCCCCAGTGAATTCAAACAAAAATGTAAACAAAAATCAGTATCTGGAAAAGCATTGGGTGAGGGATGCTGCTGGAGCAGAATAATGGTTGAGTAGGACCTGTGACAGGTTTTACAATTCTAGATTTGAGCAAATAGCGATAGTCTTGCACTGCTGAGAGCCAAATCAGCTGCCAAAATTCCAGTGCTGCACGATCTTCTGCATGTTGTTTGTACTGGCCACTACCAGCACCACCCATTCCGCGAGTGGTGGCGAGGCAAAGGATGGATACCGCAAGTGTTTCTTTTCACAGCAAGGCTCTCTGCTTCCGCTGGCCACAGCATGGGGCTTGCCCCCCTGTTCTGGCAGTGAGATGGCTGGGCTGGTGTCCCTGGCATTGCATTGTTTCCATGGTGGTGGATGTGCGCCAGGGGCTGCCCAGGGACTGTCACAGCTCATCCCCTCCCCACTCACATTCAAAATGAGGAGAGGTGAATATTTGCAAGCACAGCTTCATACTGGAAAGTTAGGCTTGGATTCCCTGCTGACTGTTGAACTGGGCATTAGGCTCATACTATACATTTTAGGCAGGAGCCTCAGAGCGCCTGCTTGGCAACTGACTGAGCCATGGTAAGGGGCTGGACAAGCACAGCCAGCCGCTTGTCCTTTTCTGCCCGAGCAGGGGGGCCTGGCCAGCAAGGGGTCCAGAGGCGCCGAGTGTGGCACAAGCTCTGCTTAAACATGTGCTTGTGGGGTCCTGGAGGTGCACTGGTCCTCCCAGGGATGATTTACACAGTTGTGTAAGACTTACACACACTCGGGGTAGCCCAAGTATGGCATGACTGGACCTACCCACCTGGAGAGACACCAGAACACTGGCTTGGGGGGGAGAGGGAGGAGAGGACCAGACCTGAGGTATCGCAATAAAAGAGGGTAGGATGTATTTTCTCATGGGAAAGAAAATTGTTACCTGAACAGGTTTAAGATCTGCAATTGTGAGGTATTGATAAAGTAAAGGAAGTACAAGCAGAAACTTTGGAGCATCCGCAGTGAAATTAGTTTATTAACTAGATAATGATACCCCACACTATGACAGAATGAAATAAAACTTGGTTTGGCCAGCTGCTTCTTTTCCATGCCATCTTTGTACCTTGGGGTTTTTTTCACATACTAGAAGTATCATATAGACAATCCAAGACTATTCAGCTGACCTTCAGTTTTGGAATTCCTGACATGACTTTGCTTGCTGTAGCATATCCCAAAACAAGGAAACTCAAAAATTGCTCTTATAGGTATATCCTTTGACAAATTGCTTCAGTAGTGAGATCTTTTATATGCCAAACACTTATTAAAACTTGGAGTATTGAAGTTTAGCAAGCTCAGAAGTCTGATATATAAAGTATTGGGTAATTGTCATATTTTTCTTTCCCCCCCACCCTTGTATTCAAAGTCGTTAGCATACTGTTTCCTTACACAACCTAAAATCAATGAGATTAATACCCTAGACCAGTCTAATGTTTTTTTCTGAAGTTGCTTACTTCTTGTCTCGGTTTCTTAGGTACAAGTATGTATTACTGTTGCTGCTGTGTGTTCCTTGACCTATATAAGGCTTCGGTTTTCCTTTGATGTGGTTGAAATAACGGCACTGCCAGCTTTTATCGATAACTGATGACCTTGAAATCAAAGTTTAACCTGTTGACTACCACTGTTTTTCTCTATAGTCCAAATTTTATGTTGTTGTCTTCCATTGTAATAAGTTAACCACCACACTGGGAATGCATGATGAAGAATGTCAGGAATGAAACAAGGGCACACTAAACAGGTGTGTAGATTTTGTCTCCAGCTGCCTCTTAAAAGGGCTGGGCTGAAATCACAAAATCTTGCTCTTTATGATCTCTTTGCATAAAATTTAATGAATTTCAGTGATACTAAAGTATTTTTAGCATAACTAAAATTATACTAAAATGGTTCCAGGAAACTCATTTGGAACTTAACATTTAAAATACTTTAGAGAGAAGTCTTTAATTTTTAAATGTTTAATTCTTAATTTGAAGAAAGGCCGACTATCATGACCCTTCTCATTGGTGCAGCCATTTAGGGAATAATGGGAAAAGACAATATGATTAAGTCACTTTAAGACTCTCTCTTCACAACATGTGTACACATCAAACTTGGAAGCTCCAGTGAACTATAATATGTGACTGATATGCAGTAAAGAATATATTAAATATGTACTAATTTATTTATTTCATCTTCTCAGAGATATCAGGGCTCTATTTTTAGTATAAATACATATATAATTTCTCATGTTATGTAAGGTTTTTAATTTCAGTTTTAGTAACTTTAGTAATTTTTAGTGTTATTTTAAAATGCTATTTTGGGTTTTACTTGTTTGTGTTTTGGGGGAGTTTGTTGACTCCTTTATGAATAGTGAGAATGAGGGCAGAGATTTCCAGTATGATCCTATTAAGGACTACATGTTTTATCCAATGTTTTGTGGGTAAAATTCTGGATATGGGATGTTTTTGCCCATGACCAAAAAATCTAGAAACAAATTAACAAGAGACAATTCCTAGGGTGGCTCAGATAAGAAAAATCTTTTCACTTGCTGTTGAAACAGAGACCATATAACAGAGATCATATCAGAGTTCCCCACTGAGAAACCAATACAAAGGACACTCATGAAATCTGCAACAGAGGGTAGGGATAAGGGAAAAATTTATTTCTGATGCTTGTTTCTTTTTTGAGGGGTGGGGGTGTTGGGTTTTGGTTTGGTTTTTTTTTCATATTTCAACAAGAACAAGGAATTTCTCCTCAGTTGTTGATACAGAATAAAGACCTACCGATTAGTCTTATTTTGCCAATAATGATGCCATTAAAATCTTATCCAAACATAATGGATATACCAGATTTTATGTAGAAGAAAATTTCTGTTACACATACCATGGCATTTTTATTTTCCCTGTGCGTAGTAGTGTTTGAAATAAAATGAATTACAGGAATTTCCGCATTCTCAATGGAATACTGAATTCAAATATTTGCTTCATAGAAATAAACTCTTAAAGCCTGTCTTTTTTCATAGAAATCAAAGACTCATAAAGAGAAAAATTTATCAGTGATCATTTACTATCAAGGACTGGTTCTACTGGCCTAGTTCTGCAAGAATAACTAATGGAAAGAAACACTATTTTTAGAAGTATCATTAATATAGAAACAGCTAGCATTGCATTCTGTATTTCTAATTTCAAAAATGCTATTAAAAATAGCAGTTTGGAGTGACAGTTCATCTACTGTTCTTAGAAAATCTAAAAATAAACAGCCACCTGTGCTCAAAATTCTAGTAACTCCATTTGTAAATCACTTAGATTACTTATTATTTGCAGATATTATTTTTTTCTCTGACACTTATGTACTACACAAATCAACTTGATATATACAAATCAAAAGTTACCCAATTAACATAAAAATAGCGGATGTCACTTGAAATGTCATTTAATGTCAGGTCTGGAATGAGCAAATAAATTGCCTCATCAGTTTAATTAACAAAAAAGGTAACCAAGTCAAATTAATGTACTTCAAATTATATTAGATCTATTTTGAATGGGATTGCACTCTTGAATTCTAATCGGAAATTCAATGTACAGGACAAGGAAATACATTATTTTACTTCGGTGCTTAATACTGGAGCATCTTAGAATGGGTAAGCTCTGGTGTCTTAGGTTCTATGAACTGTTATTCAATTATTAGATTTATAATAAAGAAATTGGGTTTTTTTAAACTCTTAGATCTAAATTATTAAGAGTTCTCTGCAATTTCAAGCATCCTAATGATTATTATTAATGTCAAAAGACTGCACTCCTCAAGGCTAAACATCGTCCAGTAAGAAGAGAGAACTTTTGAGGAGCTCACACTAACAGTGATCAAAAAAAAAATATTACTCCTCATCCTGGAGCTAGCTGAAGCATGGAAAACTGAAGTGTCTTGACTGGCTAACAGAAGTTCAGGACATATGTGGCAGAACTGGGGCTATATGTCACATCTTAATCTCAGAAACTTAACCTTGCAATGATCTTCATACTTTTCATTTTTCACTTCTTCATGTGAGTAGCAAATAATAAGTTCATGTTGTTAAAGGGTTTTAATTAGAATACTCTGGTGGTTTCTTTTTCTGAATACTGCCCTTTCATGGAAAAATAGGAAGAAAAACTAGTTAAGTGGAAGGAAGCAAAAGTAAAGTGATTTTTGGAGAAATGCACAGGCAATATTATCAGCCACAGAAAGACCATCAGAAAAAGAAGTTTCTTCCTAGACATGGAAAGTGTTCTCCCCTATCATATATACAAAGTATTTGATACAGATAATTAATTCAAATATAATTTTCCATTTTTTCTATTAATATGTCTGAATAATCACTGTAGGACAACCTAAATAATTAAAAATCATGGGCAAAAAAGTGGTCAAAATTTTCCCAGGAATTAGTGCATCCTGCCATCATTCTGAATTGTAGCTTGAATGCGAGTTCTGTTTGCTAACCTCACTATATTATTCATATTACACAAACAGGTACGTCAAATCTTTAAAGCTTAATATAATTAATATAATATAATTAATATAATTAATTAATTATATATTCATATAATTAATATAATTAATAAAATTATTTCCTATTTGACGTGGATTCAGTATTCCCTTTTCTTCTTCATAAGGCTGAAAGTTGTCTCTGAGAAATGGAAGTATGTTTTCAAGCATTTCATGTAAACAGTTAACATATAACATCTCTACTAGAGGACAAAAGGACTTAATCCCTTGGGGTGTTATTCCTATGTCCATTACTGCTGTAGTTATTGCTAAAGCAAATTCCTTTCAGCTGAAACGTTGTTTGGACAATCAAACTGAGAGTGTGCCTATACATTTACATAATTCAGTCAGTCCACAGAAGGTTGTGGAAGTGAAAGAAAAGAGAGATAAAGTCACTGCTATGACAACTTCTCTCAGTTACCCGACTCCTGAAATACTTATAAAAAATAAGTTGGAATGGATGGAATAACACTCCTTGGTACTCAGTACTTTCACATGATACTTTTGTTTTCACAAAATGTAGACAAATACCATTCCTCAAGCCTTCATGAAAAGAACAAATATTAAAATACTGTAATTGTCAGGAAGAAGAAAAAAGGTGGTTGTTTTTTAATTTAACTTTTCATGCAGTTAAATTTCACCTCCAAAATCTTTTTATCAATTATTTTGGATGTGGTGGTATAACATCATATTGGCAGCAGCAAATGACCAACAAATTCACTTCAGGCTTCTGCAAGTTTTTGGTAACCAAACTAAATAATATATTGCTTGGGTTTAGCATTTAGTAANTAGACCTCCTCTTCCAGGTTGACGACACCAGAACGAGAGGGCACAGCCTCAAGCTACGCCAGGGGATGTTCAATCTTAATGTTAGGAAGCGGTTTTTCACAGAGAGAGTAATTGCATATTGGAATGGGCTGCCCAGGGAGGTGGTGGAGTCACCATCACTGGAGGTGTTTAAGAGAAGACTGGACGAGGAGCTTAGTGACATGGTCTAGCTGGGGGGTGTAGGGCTGGATGATTCTGGGCCCCTTCTGGCTCGGAGTGGCCTGCTAGACTGTGAGGGATCTAGGTTGGTGTTACGCTCTGGGATGTGCTCTCGGTCTCTGTACGGGTTTTAGGTGGTGAGTTGGACTAGATGATCCTTGTGGGTCCCTTCCAACTCATAATATTCTGTGATTCTGTGATTCTATGTGGTGGTATAACATCATATTGGCATCAGCAAATGACCAACAAATTCACTTCAGGCTTCTGCAAGTTTTTGGTAACCAAACTAAATAATATATTGCTTGGGTTTAGCATTTAGTAACATTCTAGACATTTCTATCTGGTAGCACCTATCTAGTGCCTCCAAGTAATTGTTTGAAAGTGTCTACCGATAGAAAAAAACCCCTGGATTCTTTTGTTCTGCAAAAGAAACTTTCAAACAACTCTGAGTTGACTGCATATCATGGTTGTCCTATCTGGCATTCCAACTCAAAAGGAACAGAGTCTAAGAGACAGACTTAAGGACACTTTACATAGACTCAATTTATCTATGCCAAATTGTTTATTATAAATTTAGTTTTCTTTTATATACTGCGATTAAGCGCCTTTTCTTGTTATGGAAACTCTAATGTTTAACTAAACTGGGAAAATATAATATCTGTTCATCCATGTCCAGGCTTATATTTAAGCATGTATAAAGAAATGGATTNCTAAGTCTCTCTCCACTTCACTAGTTTTCATAAAAATTAAAGATGACCAGGAGATTGCAACATCCTATCACATTTTCTGAGTGAGTGAGAGGTATTTCAAAATCCAGTGACACTGACACATTTGAGAAGACTCTGCACCTCAAAGAATTTTTCCATATTCATATTCAAACCAGTTTGTTTGGTTTTTAGGTTTGCTTCTGTCTGGTAATATAGAATTAGTATAGAAACAATTGAAGCTTTGTTATTGATATACAGCAATCCCTCACTACTTTGAGGTTCACCAGCCATGGGCTCAATACTGTGGGGAACTTTTCCCATGCCTTTATCATCTTTACCGTATTTATTTTATTTATTTTATTTACCGTATTTACCACTACTTTGCAGAATTCACTTATTGTGACATCTTTCTGGAACTGATCCCCCCTGCCCCACTATTCAAGGGACTACTGTATTTTCTAGTCAAAAATTGTGGCCTTTTGGTATATTTCAGAATTAGCAGAATATCTGACTATAAACAACCATTCTCTGAATTAATTTATTGTTTGAAAAAGAGCAACTTTGACAGGGTTGTTAAGCAGAGAAGAAATAAATGAGTTGGATGAAAATATAAACATATGTTGTTTTAAGCTCACAGCCAATGGTATTTAAACCCTATTTAAATTAGACAGGATTTCCCATGTAAGTAAAGAAGGAAAAAGAAGCAAGCAGAATGAGTAAACACAAAAATGTCAGATAAAGTTCTTTATAGTTTCTGTTTACAGTGGCATGTGATTGCCTTCTGCACAGTGTGGTGTTGGTTATATAATTATGCTGCATGAATAAAGAGCTCTAATTGCAGCAGATGAAGTTGATTATTTATCTGCCTCTATGCTGAAGACATTTGATTTTACATGCTTACAGCACAGAGGTGCATACAAATCAAATAGCTTTGTAAAATTCTTGTGGCACTCTCCTGAATTGGTTCAGCAGAGTAGTATTTCTTATGTATTTAATACTAGTAGTATTGGAACAGTATCTCCTCATGATTTCTGTAGGCTTATTATGGGACTCACTCCCTATTAGACATACACACATCTTGGGTTTTTTCTATTATTCACTCGGATGTAAAAGGAGAAGACTGGGCCATTAAAGGAAGGTAATCGACATCCAAAGTTTCCCTACTCAGACACTATTAGGTATGATTATGACAAAATCAGGAAAAATAACCTTGGAAGCTGGTCAAAGGTATGAAATCAGTGCAAATAGAGATCATAAAATTTTCATGAACACATGACATGAAAAGTGAAGATTTCAGTCTGTCTACAATTACTTAAAAATGGGTCACTATATTAGAGCTCAGTGGATGAAAAATGCGTGGAAGACAGGCAAGACAGCAGAAAGAAAAGAAGAAACAAGGTGGAAGATAGAAAATCTAAGAATTGATAGGCTGAAGGTATTTGCTCTGAAAAGAAATTCCTAATGAGAGAATGTTCTTATCAATAGTTGTGCAGAACACTTTTTGCAAATGTCCAAAAGTCTCATTTCTTTGATTATGTTTTCTAGCACAAATAATGCTTGAAGTTAGTCTTTTTAATAGTGCTTGGATTATAATGGGGTAATTATACACACTTTTATAAATTGCTGTATTACAGTTAGAATGATCTGTTGAATGCACTTCTTTTCATAAAAAAGTTCATTTTTTGGCCCTTTCTCTAATAAACCTGATGTCCCTGGAAGAATATTTTACTTCATTTGAGTTTTTAGCCTTGTACATTCAAAGTAACTTACAAAGAATCATATCTGTAACTCTTATTTATTATTTTTAATGTGACTTCTTTTAAAAATAAATATATGTTATTGTTTTCTCTCTGCATATCTACAGTATCTTTCTTATAATTATTTGCAAACTTTAACTTATGGGACTTAACTAAAATAGATTCCAAGTCACGTAAATATATACACAGCCATATGCTGCAGAGATCAAAATGCACTTTCAAGTAAGCTATAAGAAGGCTGTAAACATTCTGCACAAAAGTAATTTGTTTGGTTGCATATGTCTCACATAAATACCATCAAAGTATGTTTTATAAATGCTAATATCCTTTTTTCTAATTTGTTAGGGAAAGGCGAGTTCAGAGTTGCTCATGGATTGCAATTCCAATGCTTGGGTAACAGCTATTAAGGGAACAACTGCAGAGACAGAGTTGTAAACCAGTGTACATTTACGTACTTAGTTCTTTAATGTATGATATGTTTGGATATACCTCTGCAAAAGATACTTAAAGGAGACAAATGCATTTAAGCAAAGTAATTCCCTTCCTTAAACGAAACCATATGAAATAAATATTTTGTTTACTAGCTAGAGAATGTGAGTTTGAGAATTGACTACTACTATATCTGTATTTCTGAATTATTGTTATATTGGATTTGAAACTAGTTTTTATTACAACTAGCTCAAGTTCTTAAGCTGCCAAAGTCATTGCTGCAACTCTATGTATCCTCTAAGTGGTTATTTAAGTAAAATGTTTTGATTGTGGCATCACATTATTGATTTTTCTTGGATAGTTCTACTTACTTTAATGTAGTACTTTTTTTTAAAAAAAAATGTACCTGTCTGTGCTGAAATAATTTCTTCATTGTGATTGTCTGGTTTTAGAGTTCTTCATGTGTCAGCAGACTTGACTTATATTAAAAGTATCTAAATATCTAAAGAGCTCCTAATGGTTAAATTTTATCAGGCTTATACAGTGAATCCTCTCTGTATCGCGACTTCTCCTTCACGACCTCACCCATTTGAGAAGCAATTTTTTCGCAGTCCGGCTCTCGGGATCTGCGATATTTCATAGAGAGCGCATGCGCTCTGCTTCTGCTTTGCCGAGGGGCGGTGCCGGCTCTCCCTGTGAGGCGGGACGGGCCCACTCCTGGACCGGCTCCCTGGGGGAAGGCACACAGGGAGAGTTTGGGGTTTCTCCGGTACAGCCTCGAGTTTACAGTCCTGCCGCCACGTGCCCGGCCCCTGAGCCAGTCCTGTGTGTCTCCAT
>WEKX01016544.1:0-15934 GCA_013390025.1 Pitta sordida | reverse complement strand
GTAGTGGCGGCGCTGCCTTGCTGCCTCTCCTGGCACCGGTGGATGTTAAAGGGAAAGAAAGTTCAATACCGAAGCTCCGCCTCGCCATAAGCACATGGAGTGTCTCAATGTTGCAAAGTTAAGGTTTCTCCAGGCTCCAAGAATGCCGACCAGAACTTAGGGACACCTCTTCCCCGCCGCGGTGGCAGTGCGAGCACGCGCGGGTTGGCGCGAGCACTGGGGCCGGGCCGGGTCGGGCTGGCGGGGGAACAGCGGCGTGGAGTTTGCGCTGGGAGCACACACGGTCACAGCAGCTGCTCAGAAACAGCTCCTTTTGCTCGCCTGCACTGAGAGAGACAAGGGGAAGGAGCAAAGAATTGCCCGCAGCGCTGTGGAGTTCCGGGGGGTGGAGCAATGGGCGTGACCTGCACGCATATTAATGACCTGCAGTTCTTTGCGAGTTTAATGTTTCGTGACGGACTTGGCCTGTCCCTTTCCTCACAATGGAGGGGGTATAACTGCATAAGGAACTTTGTTCTTTATTGTGGCAACCAAAACCACCTTAAATGAAGAAGACTCGATAGTACATATTAGTCAGGGTAAGAAGGGGCTTCAGGAGGTGTCTAATCCAGCCTAAGGTTGAAAGCCTTAAATACATTTGCTTGAGTCTTTAGCCAGCTGTGTCTGGAAAACTTTGAAAGATGAAGCCAGAAAAAAAAATCTGGAAGAATTATTAACAATATTAGCTGTTCTAATTGTGAAAAGAGTCCCTTCCTATCCATTCAGAGCCCCTCTTCCTTAAAATAATACCTTTCATGCTCTGCCCTGCATCACTGCAAAGAGCCTGGCTTTGTCTCAGTGGCTTCCCTGCTGGAGCCTCCACTTCCTCAGGCTGAACAGCTCTGGTCCCTCAGCCTCTCCTCGTTGTGCACGTGCTTCAGCCTCAAATATTTTGTGCTCTGTTTTCTGATCTCGCTTGAGTTTTTCAGTATCTTTCCTGTGTTGGGAGGACACTGTATCAAATCACCTATATGTGGTCTAATCTATATGTCTAATGAGTAGCGAGAAAATAATAATTGCCTCAGTATTGTGCTAGTGAACACCAGGCTGCTCCACATCTTTGCTGCTGGGGTATGCTGGTGGGTCACACCCAGGAGTGGTGATCTGTCTGCCTGGGGCTTCCAGTACCTCCTGAGTATAGCTAATCTCCAGTCTATGTTATGGCAAGGAAGGACCTCATATTCTAGGGGTAATGAGGTGCAGAGTGGGGAAATGTTGGTGGAACAGACTGGAGAGATGGGCATGCTCTAACAGTATGAGATTTAACATAACTAAGTGCCGGGTTCTNGGGATGTGCCCTCGGTCGCTGTATGGGTGTTAGATGGTGAGTTGGACTAGATGATCCTTGTGGGTCCCTTCCAACTCATAATTTTCTGTGATTCTGTGATTCTGTGATTCTGTGAACATGTTTGAGGACTCAGCTACTAAATGTGTTTTCCAGGTGTAATAAAAACAAAAAGTGGGAGTTTTTAGATGTTAAGGAAAGTATTTTGAGGGGTATTTACTGAATAGTTGAACAGTGATGGGTGTTTGAGATCAATAGTATTACCTATGGCGTGTTACAACATGCAGATTTCTGCTTTGGAAAAATGATGATGTTACTGCTTTTCTCCCTTGTACATGGTCCAGAAAACATAAAAGTAGTAGCAAATCAGTAAAATGACTGGCTAGGTCTAGTGGAAGGTCTGAATACTCTACTATATTAAGAGAGTACTTCTCAAGGGTTTAAGCCTCTTTGGTAACCAGGCAATCTTTCAAGTCATGCTTTCTTGTAACTGTAGACATTAGCTCCAACATTGATAAATAACTCAATTTGTAAATGATCTTTCAAGACCAATAAAAATTATTGTGTCCTTTCTCAGCCTACTCACTGAGCCAAGTACATGGTACCCTGTGAATGAGTGGGTGAATTTCCCTTTCTCCCATGCTAGATACAAATTTCCTGTGTGTTCTCACATTTTCTTATATTTTTCTCTCTTTATTTTCAAAATGGTGATTAATCGACCTACACCTTTTAATATTCAAAGCTGCATGACTTTTTCTCATTTTGCAATCAGTAAAATTAATGAACGACAGCTCTGCACCACCAGGAGGCCTAGCTGAATAGCAAAGGGACTATAGAAACAGGTTATTTGTGGGTCACTGCCAGGATGGATTTAATTTTATAGCACAGAATATTTCTTCTAATATAGAAAAATGTTTAGTGAATATTTTTATCTTAATGAAAACTGTTAAATTTATGCTACTTCATATTTGGCATAATTTCAAAATGTCACTGCTGTACTTTGTTAGTTTATTTCTGAGTTAATTTCAGTGCGTAACAACAAGAAGGTAGAAATTAGAGGAATTCGAAATCTTGAAGAGTGAAACTGATGGCTCTTAGAAATGTCAAATGAGTTTGGATTAGGATATGGAACCAGAATATTCAGTGTAAATATTTAATTTTTTCTCCTGTGGGATTTGCAGCAAGCCTTAAATTCAGATATAGAGTTCATCCCCCTTTAGGTGAATCTGGGGCTGATTCTCAGATAAATGAAAATGATAATTTTTCTTAGCATGTCTCTGTAGCACCTTCAAGTCAAGGTTCACAGTGAAAAAGGGATGTGAATGGTGTTTGCATGTTCACATATAGAGTTCTAAATGCATTACTCCAGACACTTAAAGTAGAAATCCTGTAATGAGCACAGCTGAATTTAACCCTACAATATCATCATTATTTTGCCTTCTGCCATGACAAAAGGTAACACTCCATTCCCAAGTGTTGGAGTAATTACTTATAACAGGTGTATATAGATGAAGGGTGACATAAGATGCCAACTCTAGAAGAAAGCCAAATTGATCATCAGATTTATGAGAACCTGGATGGTGTCACTGTTTGCCACTCTGTGGGTTAGATTTAGTTTATGATGATAACCATAGTATAATGGTATCAATAGAAACGTGTTCCAAAAGGTCGGGGAGTACCAATATTGTGAATATTCTGGTGCAATACAAGGAACCCTAGAAAAGTGAAGAGGACATACTTCTTAGGATAATCTAAGAAGAAAGGTGAAATCTCAAGGAATTCCTAAGAAATCACTCTGCTTGCAGTGCTCTCTGTGGGCTTTAGCTTTTTAAAACCAAAAGAACATTCCTAGCATTGGATCTCTGTCATCTTCCAAAGGAAAGACTAATAAAATAACAAAGTGGACCTTTTTTTATGGGATTAGAATCTACATTCTCCGCACAGAAGCAGATGACCACATCTTGAGTACTGTGTCCAATTCTGGGCTCNGCTTGTGGGCCTGATCCCTGTGTGGGCATTTGCTTGGGAGTTGGACTAGATGATCCTGTGGGTCCCTTCCAAGTCAGAATAACCTGTGAACCTGTGAACTTTTCTGATCAAAAAAGAATAAATTAGACACTATGTAACACTTTTAAGAAAATGAATTGCTACTAGGAGATTTAGGATTATTTATGGTGGAAGAGATTAACTTGAAAATCAGCTCATGGGAGGTACATGTGGTGCTTTTTTATGCCATGGGAATGACAAGACGAGATAGAAAATAAAGAGGTAATTTTACAAAAAGTGAAAAAAAACCAAATTTCTGCAGTCATGCACTTTGTGGTCATTAAAATGAACTTTTAAATTTAGTTATGTTTGAGTACCAAACAAATGCAGATATTAGAATACTAGTAATATTCCTCTGTCAGGAAAACCCTCAATTATTTAATATCTTCTATGTGACACATACCTAACCTGAGAGACTTTAGAAGTGCTCTCATCCTGGTCTACTGCCAATCTTTTCCTTAGTAAATAGTGTGTCATTAGACTGTAGAAAAATGGCTTCTCTTTTTAGAATTGTTTTTGGCACAAAATTATATACATATATATCTTAATATCACATATTTTCTTAAGCCTTACTAGTATTTTACAAAAAGGCCTCAGTCTAAAAAATTGTTGTCAGACTTAAAATTTCTTCCTTACCTTAGTCATGAAGGGATTCATTCTTTTCAGCATTGCACTCAGCGTTATAAAAATAAATTGAGGCTGTGAATTTGGAATCTGAAAAGTAATATGTTTATCTACTACTGCATCTCAGTAAAAAAAAAATAAATATTATTTTTACTAGAGCTAAGAGAACAATGTGTGTAGATTTTGGGTTTTAACTTTTTCTTCTAGTTTTCTTTAAATATTTTGCCACTGAACCAAAAAAATTGGAAAAAAAGAGCTAAGGTCAAGCCAAAACAGAATTTGTCAATGAAATGAATACATTTAGCTAGGTCAATTAAATACTTCATATAAACTTGAAATTATGTAACCCTCTTAAGAATTTTTATTCTTTTAAATTGCTTTAAAAAGTAATTTAAAATTACTTCTAAATTACTTTTAAAAGAGGCATTTTATAATGCCTCGACCATGGATTCACAGCCCAAACCCCGGGCCGCTGCTCCCGCCCCCTCCTCAGCCCCGGTGCTCATGCCCACCGCACGCCGCCTATCTCGTGCCACGCGCTGCCCGTCCCGTGCCGCCAGCCTCATGCCACTGGCCCCGTGCCTCCCGTCCCATGCTGCCAGCCCCATGCCGCTGGCCCCGCACCACCCGTCCCACGTGCTGCCAGCCCCATGCACCGCTGGCAGCGCCACGCAGCGCAGTGGGTTTCAACTGCAGCAGTGGAGTAAGTATGTCCCACTGGCTGCCGCGGCCAGCCCCACTTTCTTGGGGCGCTTCCCTCCCCTGCCTGCAGCCATGGAAACAGTAGCATGTGCCTAGGGGACGGTCAGTTCCTCAGGTGCGCTTAGAGTTACAGGGGACAGCGTGACTCCTGGCCCTCCCCACGGGGCCAGGCCGGCACCGCACCCACAGGGAGCTCTGCCACCACCCCTCAGCAGAGGTGAGGCACTGTGCATGTGTCGGCCGCATAAATTTGCAACTGGTGGAATCAAAACTGCAAGAAATTCCCCTCGCAAATGGGCGGGGTCGTAATGCAGAAGCCGCAATGCAGGGGGGATTCACTGTATTTTTCCTGGAAAAGAGAAGGGATTGCGCATTCTCCTATTCAACCAGAAAATCTCACAGCCTAGTGGCAAAACACTTCTATTTTATATTTAGGGATCCAGTTTCTTTTTTGAAATAAGTGATCTGGAGCTCCTGATTTTAATTCAGCATCATTTTAAAGCAAGATTTTAAAGAGCTACAGAGTATTGAGTGTTTTGTGTCTCTGAATCAGAGTTGTGTAGCCTATGTAGATAGCAGCAGTATCTCCCCCCAGCTTCCTCTATGGCTCCAGCCACTACCAGATTAACGGTTCCTTCCTCAGCCAAAGGATGTCTTAGGTCCAGTCCTGGTACATGAAGAATTTTTCAATACAGTTATACCCCTGCATCTGTGAGGAAATGGTCATGCCAGGGGTCTTGCAGAATGTCAAACTCTCAAAGACGTGCAGATCATAAATATGCATGCAGGCCACTCCCATTGCTCCACCCCCCACCACTTGAGAGCACTGTGGACACTTTTCCACTCCTTCCCATGGTTTCTCTCAGCACAGGGGAGCAAAGGGAACCATTTCTGAGCCCTCTCTGGCCCGGGAGACCAGCTGTGGAAGCGGAGTGAGCATGTCCCACTGGCCACCACGGCCAGCCCCACTTTCCAGGGGCACTTCCCTTTCCTGCCTGTAGCCATGGAAACAGTAACACACGCTCGGGGTGGGGGTCAGCTGTGCTTAGAGTAACAGGGGACAGCGTGACTCCTGGCCCTCCCTATGGGGCCAGGCCAGTGCTGCCCCACAGGGAGAGCCAGAACCACCCCTCGGTGAAGCAGAGGCACTGCACATGCATCAACTGGGGAAACTTGCAAGTGGATGAAGCAAAATTGTGAGAAATGTTCCACGCAAATGCGCGAGGTCGCAATGCATCAGGGACATACTGTATTGCTGTTGGGAGAGTGTCACTGAACACTAGAATTTAGATTGCACTCAAAAAGCCAAATAATTACCGGTGGAAAAGGCTGAATGCTGTCCTGAACTTGAAGGTTCAATCACTTATTGAGTGTAAGTGCTTGTCTTCACTCATCCACTTTGCAAGTCATCAGTCCCTTACGCAATAGTAAAAATGAAAGTTAAGAGGAAAAATATAAAAACTTTGATCATTATCAATAAAGCACAAAACATTCTTTCTCATCTCTCCTGTTCAAAAACACTAGTGTTAGGGGATACTTTAGGAGTAGTGTCTTCTCCAGCCCATCAGCTTCCTTAGTAAGGCAAACAGAATCAGGAGCATTTTACTGTACATAAAATTGAAAATATTTTTAATACAGTCGGGTCTCTAATAATGCGGACCTGCAGTCTTATTTGGGACCCGCGCAGCCCGACTTCCACGTTGAATGGCGGGCGCGCTGTGGCCACTGCCTGGGTCATAATTCAGAATTTCAAAAGTTGCTTAATTTTGCCACACTTATAAAATGAAGAATTCCTTCTGTAAAATATTCCCTAGAGCATAGTCAATAAAAGTAAATGGATTGTTTACAGACATGTTTTCACAATCTGAGGTTATAAACTAGTTTAATTTAATTAATCAGTGGGAGAGGAGAATACTGACATATTACGCATAAATTCCCTACCTCTGCCCACCCAGACTCTGCAGTGAACAGTGACTTGTTTCTACACCCAACTTGCTCAGTTTTATGTTTCGTGGCTTTTTCTTTCTCAGGGCTTCATGTGCACAGAATATATGTTCCCTAGTAAATGAACCTTAGAAAATAAGTAATATATTTTCATTTAAAAGGGAAGAACAAAATCATCTATTGTGGGTATTTATGAATTCCATATGATTCCTGTTATTCTTTTGTGCAAGACAGAAGACTTAGGAGAAGTTACAGATTTTGTCAATCTAGCCTTCAGAGATACTTGGAGAGAATGACTTGTCTGTAGTACAAAAATAATCAATGAAAACAAGTTGTGATATAATGTAGAAAATGATAAACTAGTTCAGACAAATTGGAGTAGTAAGGGTAACTGTGAGTGTTATAAAAAATACAGTTAGGCAGGATTGTTACTTACCCAGTCAAACTATTGCAGCAGAGGCCATTTTCCATCTATATATAACATATTCTTTATGTTAACAGTTTTATATTGTCTAACATACAAATGTAGCAAGAAAATCCATCTCAGTCTAGAAATGGGCTACATCACAGGACTTAGGGTTTAGTGATCTGGAAAGGGGTACAAAGGATTGGATTACTCAATAATGGATTTACTTTAACTGCAATGTTTGAGGTCTAATTTGAAAGCTTTAAAAGTTCAGGAAATTTTTGATCAAGTGTCCTTGTTTGGAGATAAATACAATAGATGCCCAAAGAATTAGATTTATTAAAATTTGTTTAAGAACTCAGCTGATGATATTGAGAACAATAATCTAAGTTTCCTACTCCAGTCTGTCAGTCAAAATAAGTGAAAAGTAGTCAGAACTTACCGAAGAGTACAACAGGCAATCCTTATAGGGGTGAGAATACCAAGGAGTGGATTATTTGGCACCTCTGTAAGCAGCTTTAATTTTTGGATATTATTCGATCTAGGTTGTTATTATGCTCTGGGATGTGCCCTCGGTTGCTGTATGGGTATTAGATGGTGAGTTGGACTAGATGATCCTTGTGGGTCCCTTCCAACTCATAATTTTCTGTGATTCTGTGTGATTCTGTGATCACTGTTACACTGCTGCATTTTTGTCAATAAAGTGGACAATGTGTTTGAAAGAAAGAACACAATTTCATATGAATATAAGCCTGACAAAGCTTATGGTTAGTTCAAATAAATTAAAATATTACTTTTCAAAAAGAGTATGAAAAACAAATCAATTTCCAGTAATACAGTTGAGGTAGAAAGGAAGAACGTGCTCCATTTAAAAAGTAAAAGCTGGAGGGCTCAGCAGATGTCATGTCATACCAGATTGGTGCAGGAATTTATTGTGTCCAGGGAGATGTTCAGTGATAGGCTGTTACAAAATGTCATCTGACAGAAGACAGAAATGCTCCTTGCCTGGAAAACCTAGTGTGCTTCTGCTGCATGAGATTCAGAAGTGTGTTTTAGAAAATGATGCAAAAAAAACGAAGGGAGAAATTGAGGGAGAAATTGAGGAACAAATCAAGGAGATCATAATTTCAAAATACGCAATGAAGAATATGCAGGAGATTTTGCTAATACTCACACGGAGAAAGGTTCAGGTACAACTTGTTAAAATTAGGATATCAAAAAGGAAGCACACATCACACAATACATGTCTGGCAGAATACAAGGGGCCTGTTAATCTGGCAGTTGATCTACTCAATTTCTGAAAGCTTAAGTACTCATGGATGAAAAGAACACTGCAGGCCTGTCTTGAATGGTGTTTTTTGCTAAAATGCACTTCCAAAGGGTGTTTGGCTATTTTGAATTGTCAAGTATGTAAAACTAGCATGTGGTCTCACACTACTTTGAGTGAAGAAGTCTGTGTCACAAAATCAATGACTGTAGATTACTGCTGGTAAGAAAAACTTGTTAGAAATCTCTTGTGGCCAGAGAAGCAAGTTTGAAATGTCTATGGAGGCTAAGCTACTTTCTTAGCCCTCTGAGTGTTTGGTCTTGTTAATCAACATCAAAAAGTCTGCAATTTACAACTACATCATGTGGTGAATACCTATTATAAAAGCTCTTAAGAGCTCTTCTTTACCAACTGATATAAGTTGTTGGTACAATGCTTTAAAGGACTTCAGGGCCATACATAATCAAGTCAATCTGGCTGTATGCTGGTGTTATTTGCTTGCTAAAATACTTTCCTGACTGTCTTTGAGCAGCTGAGGCAGTAATTTTTAGGGGAAACCACAAATTCATCTGCCTTTCAAGACTTTCTTCATTATAGACAGGCCCCGGCTATTTCCAGCTATCGTATCTTGTCTACAAAGTAGAGCCATCATGTAGGTATAGTGGTGTCCTATAGTGAGCATCTGTAGAAAGCATGGATTTGGTTCTTCTATGAATTTCCTACAAGAAAAAAACCAAGGTGTTCAAATCTGAAGGTGAGATTCAATGGTCACAGCAACAAGGTCATGAAATGCTTTCAAATATTTATGTTTTCTTTTTTTTTAAAAATAACTCCACATAGAAATGTCTGTGAACTGATCTTTAGAATATCTGTAAGTATTCTACTATAGTTTTTTAGAAATTTTTATTTCTGAGAAATCTGTAAAAGTTAGCAATTTTTTCAGAGGAGACAGCAGAGTATTTTGGCAGGGGGTGTTTAATTTCTCAGTATAATGAGAAACTCACAGGTGCATAGGTTATTCTGACTTGGAAGGGACCCACAGGATCATCTAGTCCAACTCCCCACCAACTNGACAGGGTAGCAAACCACTCCCCCAGAAAGGAAGGGGTTGGAGCAGGGGGGTGGGCCGTGGGGCTTTTAGGGCTTCTCTCTCTCTCCCAGGGGTTTTGCCTGCGTAGCCCAGTGAGTCCCTGTGCCCCACTGGTTTCCTTCCCCCTTTCCCCCCAGCCCCGTTTCTCATTTCCCCCTCCCTAGTTGCAAGAGCACCCTGTTTTTCACCACCACCCCCCTCCTTGGTGTCCGCGTGGTTTTTTGCTCTCTCTCTTTTTTTTTTTTTTGCATCCAGTGCCTTTCTCTCCCTGTCTGGCTCGGGCCCCGGGAAAAAGCCGCCATTTTGCACGTGTTTGAGCCTTTATTCTCATCCCCCTGGCTCGGGAGCGCCCCCCTCCAGAGAGCAAGAGAGCTGCGGGGCTCCCCAGCGCGACCTTCCGACCAGAGGAGAGTCACTGCAGCTCCTGCCCACTGCTGCATCCCGGTGGTACAACACCTGGAACATCACATTCAAGGGGAAAAGACCTTGGGGTTGGGAAAATTAAGATTTGTTGTTTTTACTGATTTATATGTGACTGGTTTACCTTCCTTTTTTCCCTGGTTCTCGTCCTCAACACTCCTTAACCACCATGCATTCCATTTTCAATATACATTAATAAAGTTGGGGGTTTGACCTCTGGCTAGTCTCTTGCCAATTAATGACCACACTTATTGGCCTCTAACGGTCACAAATATGCAAGCTGAAATTTATTAGACTAAGAAAGGTACAAGACAAATTCAAAGTTATATAGCCTAAGACAGCTTGTGTTACAGTTTTCAGTACGTAACAGTAATGATGGGACCACAAACTCCATGTGAGGAAACCCTGAAACTACTAAATACAGGAAACTGAACTGGAAAAAAGAGAAGTAAGCAGAGACTTTCAGAAAAAAAATTCTCTAACCCCTCTCATTTCATATTCCTTATCCTTCCAGTTCCAGATATTGGAAGAAGTAGGCTTGATGTGTCTGCTCTGCCTTAACTAAAGAGTTTAACTGTAAATTGAATTTTCTGTTATGGTGTGTATTCACTTTTATTTTTATCTTAACCTCTTTGTTAGACTGCTTCTCATAATGCAGTGCAACTCCTTTTTTGTCTTAAAGGAAAGTGTATATATGTATAACAAATGTAGGCTCACAAGGAACTTACTTTAACAGAAAAATGGTGAATTCAGGATTCTGAAGGCAACATGTATTAAAAAACACTACTTTTGAGTTAAACTGACTTGAATTGAGTGCTTTGTTTTAACAAAGAAATGAGAAGCAGCTATTGAATAATACTTCATATTTACAGATGTGTAAATATATAATGCTTCATTGTTTTAGCTTTGTTAAAATAAATTGGTACTAGATTAGTAAACTGAAACTGGAACTTGATTACCACATAGAATCCAATTAGATCTTTGATATTGATGTGTAATGCAGGAATAGAAATAGAGTTGCTTAAACAAAGCCTGTTCACCTATTTTTGAATTTTCAGAGTGCATCCATTAAAAATATATATGTGTTCTTACTCTGACAAGAAGGATTATTTTCAAAGAGGGGCCCCGGACTGAGGTGTTACAGATCAAAGAGTTAATTTCTTATTTTGTAAAGTGTTAATTTGTGGAAATTCTATATGCTTTGTGGTAATACTATTGGGATCTTGGTACCTCAGTTTTCTGTTTGTAAAATACATGTGTCGGGTGGAAGGAATTTCTCAATCACAGAATCACAGAAACTTCTGAGTTGGAAGGGACCCACAAAGATCATTGAGTCCGACTCCTAAGTGAATGCCCATACAAGTATCGAACCCACAGCCCCGGTGCCGTGAGCACCATGCTCCAACCATTTGAGATAATCTTGGGGTCATCTTATTTTTTTAAACCTAACTCTGCTTCCCATCATACTATTATCTAGAGCATGTCAATGAGTACCCCATCCAGTCTTTTCTTAAACACCTCCAGGGATGGTGACTCGATCACCTCCCTGGGCAGACCATTCCACAGAGGGATCACTCTCTCTGTGAAACACCTCTTCCTAATATCCAGTCTAAATTTTCCCTGGTGTAGCTTAAGGCCATGTCCCCTTGTTCTGGTGCTGGCAGCCCAAGAGAAGAGATTCACACCCACCCGACTGCAACCTCCCTTCAGGTAGTTGTAAACAGCAATGAGGTCACCTCTGAGCCTCCTCTTCTCCAGGCTGAACAACACCAGTTCCCATAGTCGCTCCCCATAGGGCTTGTTCTCAAGCCCTTTCACCATCTTTGTCGTCCTCCTCTGGACCCTCTCAAGCAGCTCAACATCTTTCTTAAATTGGGGAGCCCAAAACTGGACACAGTACTCAAGATATGGTCTGACCAGTGCCGAGTATAGTAGAAGAATAACTTCCCTAGTCCTACTGAACACACTATTCCTGATACAGGCTAGGATGCCATTGATCCTCTTAGCCACCTGGGCACACTGCTGGCTCATATTAAATTTTCTGTCAACCATTACTCCCAAATCCCTCTCCACTTCACCACTCTCTAGCCACTCATTCCATNTTTACCAACATTCTCTGAGCTCATCCATCCAACCAATTCCTAACCCAACACAGAATGCTCCTATTTAGTCCACACTCAGAGAGTTTCTTCTGAAGCTTACCATGGGAAACTTTGTCAAAGGCTTTACTAAGATACAAGTACGCAACATCCACAGCCTTTCTATTGTGAATCAGGCAAGTCACCAGTTCATAAAGGAGATCAGGTTGGTCAGGCAGGATCTCCCTCTCTTAAATCCATGTTGACTAGATCTAATGTCATTGTTATTCTGCAGGTGTTGCATAATTGCCCTCAGGATTATCTGTTCCATGATTTTTCCCAGGACAGAGGTCAGGCTGACAGGTCTATATTACTTGTATCATCTTTCAAGCTAGGGACTATAAAATTCCAGATACTATGGTTTCCTAGTTTTTGCTCTTTCTGAGCTTTGTTACTCATGATGACAGTAATTCAGTATCCATTGTATGCCACTTGTTGATTAGCACAGATATCTTCTGCTGTTTTAGAGTGAGAATTTGCTGTGTAGATCCACCTGACAAAATTTTCCCAGACATTTCTCTTAATAAATATGATCTTATTTTTCATTAAAGAGAGCAATAACTTTGGACTACTGTTCAGCTTATAGCAGCCATGTTGATGCATGCTTTCCTACCTCTAGCTCAGGTGTAGTAATAGCTGTTGTTTTGGCTTTTGCTTGAATTTAATGCACATTATCAAGGCCATAATATAGAAGTTGTTTCTCCTTCTGCCATCAAGAATCTACGCAACTATATTACCAATGACTAATGCATGAGGAAAATTACTGATTTCATCAGCTGTCAGTTGAAGCCATATGGTCCAGTCACTTGAGAGGTGCTAAGTGATGCACTAGTAATTCAGGTAGAGATGAAACCTCTTTTATGGTATAACCTTCACACAGAGAAACTATTCACATTTTACAATTAATCGACACATTCATGTGCACGTGGGTGAATAACTTTTCTGCTGTAAAGATTAATATATAAAGTTTTTCTCTCTTGATAATAAACTAGTCCTAAAATACTACTCCTTTTTTGTAGTGCATATAGAATTTTAAAATGTGATTAATTTTTATTTTCATAGAATACTTTTCTTTGCAATTAAGTAAGAAAGAAAAATATGGACCAATGCAAGTCAGAGTAGACATCTTTCACCTTCTGCTTTGTAAGACTAGAGGATGCAGTAGTGCAGTTTTAACGTTTTTGTATTCTTTGTGACTGACAATTAAGTCCTTGATAGTTATACTTAGGGTAATAAAGATATATATTGCCTTGAAGATTATTAACTGCAAAACAATAACTGCTGTACACAAAAAGGAAACCAGTAGTTAAGGTTAGGTTTTTCAATGGCACAAACAGTTTCAGAGGAAGTTTTTCATTTCCTCTGGTAATTGAAAATGGTACTTAACAGCAAACCCAACTATATCCCAAACACTTTCATATCCTCTAATGGAAGATTGAGTGTCCCTGCCTCTCGCGCGGGAGACCGGGGTTCAATCCCTGCAAGGGAGACAGTGGTGCCATTCAAGAATTTGACTCGATGATCCATGTGGGTCCCTTCCAACTCAGAATATTATGTGAATCTGTGATTTCTCATGCTGTGCCTCAATGAAATTTTTTAATGCAATGGTAAAGGATTCTGTCTAAGTCCATGTTGGTTTTTTCTATTTATGTTTTACGCATGTATTTTCACATGTCAAAGTGTATTCACAGTCATAGAGCTAGTGTGTGGGTTAGGGTAAAATGGGATACAAATCTATGGCTGTAGCTGTCAAATACAAAGAGGAGCCTGAGCCTTCCAAGCGGGACTCAAAGAAAAGCCTTTCCTCTGCATTTAATAGAGAAATGGCAACATTTTTTTTCAGCTGCTTCTTGCTGACACTCCTGCCCCATTCCCTCCCCCTTTAAGCTTTCCATGCAGCAGATCATTTTTATTCTGAGTACAGCTTCCTATCACCTTCTCCTTAAAAAATGGAAAAAATAAATCCTCTTTCCATCATACAGCAGAGTACATCTTAACCTCTCCCTGGGTAGAATGCTGACCACTAATCCTGTGTTGTTCTGTACTTGTTGATTACTTATCAGTCTTCTCCTTACCACTCTGAATCTGTAGGGCAGGCACATTACTGATGGCTTGGAAGCTTAGTCTGCTGATGAATGCGCCTTTGGGGAAGATAGTGTGATTGCTGAGCCTAGGAAAACCTCTGAGTGTGTATGTGGGAGTTATGAGAAGGGAAATTAGTGAACAGGAAAACTGAGGACCTTAATGTAACTTTAATGTATTGCACAGTTTCTCTGTGTAAATGCCTGGCCATTTTTTCTATGTAGTGAATGCATAATTGTGAGTTTGGCATTTGAATCACATTCCCCTCTAGGAAGTCCTAAAGGTTAAAAGCTTGAGGGAGATAGAAAATATTTTTATTCTCTCTGATCTATCACTTAATGATGTTTAAAGTGATACCACTTCACCAATATTAAATTTTGTGAGAAGAAAATTTAGTATGTTGCTGAGAGTTTGGGATTTTTTTTACCATACATTCAGGAGATGTAAATAAGAAAGTGAAAAAAACCAAGTTCCGTGCTGTCAACATGAAGTGTGTTTTGCTTTAGAGGTAAAATGTTTGGAAAAATAAGGAAATTAAACACACCTAATATCTTCTTCAAAGTGATTTCTGAAATACAGTGTGGCCCAGATTAATCTTTGGTATAAATCTATGGAGTTTGGAAAGGAGAGTGAGTAAAGCAAATGGTAAAATCAGCACATTTTTTCATACCGTAATTTATTGTCGACTCATTTCTCAGTTGAAATTAATAAAACTGGAAATATAGAAGAAATGCTGGATTTGCTCTAAACTGTCTGGTTGCAGTCAAAACCACAGCCACAGTCATGATGTACATTGTTCATTCAGGGAGTGGTAGTATGGGAATGGCAAGATCAAGTCTCAAGCTTGTGTCAGGGGAAATTCTTTCTAGCATGAAAATTGTTTAGTTTTGCATGAGTATACTTTGTTTTAAAGGTACACAAGCTTTTATGAAGTGTTATTCTTAGTCTGAAGGCTGGTACAAATAAATTTCCCATTTCATAAACACTTGTTGAAGTGAAAATCCAAAAATTGACCTGTGACAATGCAAAGATCAAAACTCTTAGACCTCTACTTAAGAGAGCTGCTGTTTGTAAAGTTGTTATGTTATTATCTTGAGAGAAAGAGATTCATTATCCAATGTAAACTTTAACTAACTGTTGGCTGATATTTATTTGGGATTCATCATAGATTTAGGAGCTGAGTAAGTCCTTACTGATCACCAAACTAGTTCTCTTTCTGAGATACTATTCAGAATGAGAACTTTCACATCTATCCTACTGGCTTCATTAACAACAGGACAAACCTAATGAGAGGTGTTCAGCAGTGATGACTGCTAAAGGATTTCCTCTGACTGAAATTTCAGTGTTGGTGAAACTGTGCAACTAACTTCAGGCACGGAAACAATTCAAACATTCTGGAAAGACCTGATTATTCTTGTTTGAGTTTGGCATGTTCCTTCCACTTGCTCTCTCACTACACACAGCCCTAAAGCTGCAGTCCAAACCTGTGTAAGTAAGGGTCTACACTGCTAAAATAGGGCCATATACTGCTGTCGTGGTTTAGACCCTAGCTGGATGCCAGAGACCGACCCCAACTTCTCCTGAAGGAGAAAAACTGGAGAATAAACCTGGTTACAGGCAAAAACAAGGCAAAACTATAAGTAAAGAACCTAAAGGGTTTATTTTCTAACTACCAAGATCAGAACTGCAAGGGAAGCATCATTTAGAAGGCAACATTTCTCCCCCCACCCCTCCTTCTCTTACAATAGATGTGTCTCAGGTTGACATGATATAGTATGATATGTGTGGTAAATACCTCTTAGTATTTTATTTTTATNAGGAGAAAAAGGGGGAACATAGGGTAAAGGTAAACCCTATAGGTAGGGGTATTTCTGACCAGATTCAGGGTAGG
>WEKX01016533.1:4229-21452 GCA_013390025.1 Pitta sordida | reverse complement strand
AAATATTTTCTGTGCAACAGCAAGTGTAGGTGTATGCAAGAGATAGACAATTTTATCAAAGTATATGTTTCTTCTCAAATGCTTTCCATATATATTGTGAAAATTGATTCAGCCTTTTTTTTTCCCCCCTGAGAGCATGGAAGAGATGGAAGGTTCAGTTAGCCATCAATCTGTTTTTAATATATTAGTGAGAAAAGAAGGTGACTTGCTCTATATGCACTTCCTTGTGGAAACTGGCCGCTGTTGATCTCTCCTACTCAGTGTGCAGGTCAACATGCTTGTTGGGCAAATGTTCTTTTCTTTCATTTTGTGAGTNACCGCGTTTAAAAATATGTGAGCAGTAATTACCAGATCTCCTCATTCCACCTCAGATAAAGTGGGATAAATGTTGCTGGTGAGCTCCAGAGTAGTACTAATGTGAACACAAGTAATGAGCTTGTGTCTATAAATCAACTTAACAAAGAACCTGACTTCAACTCAGACATTTTGGATTCAAAGTGTGGATAGAGAGCCCAAACACGAATCTTACGCTGTCTTTAGCCTGATTGGGTGTGGTACCTTTCAGGTAATGTTGCTAGCTTCAGCACTAAAGTTTGTCCTGTAAGTTGTCAGTTGGTAATGCCTTTGACAGAACAGTAGCTCTTCCTTTAACGGCGCCTCCCTTCTATTTTCATCCATCTCCTCAAGATAAATACCCACAGCAATGGAAAATATAAATAATTAGGTAGAGTCTGTAGTCATGGGGTTTAAAGCTTTCAGGGCTAGGAGATCTGAAGCAATGCTGTTGACATGTTGCACCCCTTTATCACCCTTATCATCAACATTACGGTGTCAATGAAGCCCCCAAGATGCAATGAGTTCTTTGTTTAACAAGTTGCAGCAAAAGAGAAGTTCTAAGAGACTGTGTGAAAATCAGGTTTGAACAAATTTTACAAATGCACAGTCCGAAGAAATAGTTTTAATAAACAGTGTGCAAAATGTCCAGCTCATCAGTTACGAGGTGCAGATTGCTATGATGTTAAGTTAGTGAGGGTGCTGCACTACTTGAGAATCTCTGGAGTACTCAGATTTATAGTTGGGAAATTAACGTTGATTTGTTAATTCCCTCTCTCTCATCTACTCAGGGAAGAGCAATTAGTTTCTATTTTTTAATGTTTGCATTATCGTTGAACATATATCTTTCTGCATTGCTAACTATAAAAAGTCAATACAAGACCCAGCTGCACAAATAAACATCGTTATGAGTGTAAGGGGGAAATTATTAACCATAAATGGGATAAACACTTTTTTTAGAAGTTAATTCTTAAAGGGTCTTTAAATTATAAATATAAATAAAATGTGTCTATACTGTAAATTCAATGTGACTGTCATGATGCAATTGAAATTTTTGTTAATCAATAGAATGGTGTTAACACAAGATATGTAATTCAAAGAACTTGTACATTTTAAATAGGACATACTTCTTTCCCATTAAAACCTACTCTTTTCCTCTCATGTTTTGCAGTCTTCTTTGCCAAAATTCCAATAGAAGCTTCCTTCTGGATACAAGCTTTCTTTGTTTTGCAAATGATATGTTAGGTTTTATTAAAAAAAAACAAAACCCACAAGCAACATGTAGAGTTTCTCCTCCCTCCACCCCTGAAGGTTAGACTTCTACCAGACTGGTTTTTGGAAGTTCCTTGGTTCTGAAAGTTAAGAGCATTAAAAATTTGTAAGTGATCACCTACAGGATAGCTGTAAACTCCGATAGTTTGGGAAAAATGAAATTTCACTTTGATAAAGTGAAGCTTGATCAGTTATTTTACCAGTGTTGTAAACCTTGGTCTCTCATATCTAAGAAGTTTCCAGATCAATTGCCAATGCAGGGGTAGGTGCTTCTGACATTTCAAAAGGTCTAGTTGTTTAATCAGCACAGAATAAAAAATAATTTTCATTAATTTAGGTGGGGGATATGAATTTCTTCAGTTCTGGCCAAACAGTCTGTGGCTCTTCTGAGCTACTCAGAGCTTAATGAGTTCTTTTCTTTACTGACCTGAATGTTAACTCAAATTGATTTGTTTCATGTTTTTTTCCCATGTTCTAGTCCGCATAGTAAATCACTTGTTTCTCTCCTTTAAATTGGCAGTATGGAGTACCAGGTACAATGGTAGCTGATGAGAACCCTGTTCTTTAACAAGGAGAGAGCCCAGCCCTCCTAACAGGAAGACACAATGTCTCTCTTGTACTGCTGGCTGATAAGAAGGAGTAAAGGCATGAGATTCTCTAGGGACACAAGCTGCATGAAACTGATACTTTTTTTAATTATGTCCGTCTTAATGCAATTTTTTTCCTGCTGTTTGCTTCTGGACCCATCCAAGTAATATGAAAAATCTCCCAGATGAGAGGAACATAGCAGGATTAAAAGGGGAAGGTAGGTCTCCCACAGATGCATGTGAAGTGAAATGCAGAGAGATCACTCAGCTCTTTCAAGAAATGTGATAGGTGCTTGCAGCCAGTTGTGAAACAGTAATTTAAAGTCTGATGAACTCTTTCAAGTGCAGGAGCCTGATTCTGCTCAGCTGTGTAATTATGATGGAAGGGAGCCAGCCGAAGGCAGAGACCTGGGCGCAACCTTTTGGGAGGCTTGTTCCGGCAGAGTGGGTGGGAGAGTAAAAGGAAGGTTACAAATAATAAGTTTCTCTGCCTGATTGATAATGAACTAGTAATAAGTGGCCTTATTATAGTTGGAAGTTTCCCATGGAAGCCTGATGATTGCAGAGATGCTTTAGCTGAGTGCGTGTGACCACATCTTATTTTGATCAGCTGTAGCACAGCAAAGCGGTGTAATTATCATAATCTAACAATTAGCCTGGCATCCTTTCCCAGTGTTTAATTACGCCAATAAATGCTAATTGAATAGAGGATTTAATGACAAGAGAATAAGTTTCTTTTTCCATTGTGTACTTAGCTTGCAGTCTTTTCTGGGCAAAATTTTTGAATACTGTTTTTTTGAACAACCGCCTTGATTTTGTGTCCTACATAGTGTATTTTCATAGTGTCTTGAACTTGTTTTAACTTGTGAAACTGTAACCTAAGGACTAAAAGGTCACAGACTGCTTCTTTATATTAGAGGGGCTTTTTTGTTTGCTTGCTCAGGGTAGTAATATCCTGCTAGGGATCTAAAATGTCACTGGCTTGCTACTGTTAGCAAACACACTTCTCTTAGCATCTGGAAAATGTTGAATTTTCTTTTGGTTTGAATAGAGCTAAAATTAAAATAGCTCTTTGATTGCTTCATTGTTTGTGCATCAGAATCATTGTTGATGTCAGCAGAGCTATGGGAACAGAGTTTATGAAATGTTGTGACAAAGCCAGTAAAAAGAGCAGAAAAGCATTAAAGAGGTTATTTTTCCATAGCACAGAAATAGCATCTTTAAAATTATCTGCAGTAAAATGGTACACTTAATCCCACAACCCCTCAGATAATTAACAACCACAAGATTTCCCCCACCGCACTTACCAGCTTTAAGTTAGTTGAAATGAGGTGGTTTGAAGAGTGTAAAAGAATAATGAGGCACAAGTTACACTGCTGTGTCCTGGTCACAGCATGTGAGGAAAGCTTGGAATGGTCTAGAGCATCACACTTGCCACCTAAACAGAGACAAAGTTATGGATGAGCTCAGTACCATGGAATAGTAAATAACTACATCATCATATCCTGAGAGCAATTAAAATGCCCTTTTAAGTCATGTTAACCGTTTCTAGAAAATGTTTGGGGTTTGTGTATTATTATGTATACTCATACCTACTTATATTCATCTTTCTGTTAATAATTTAAGCAAATAGTTTCATAACCAGTTGACGCAAAGTTGAAAACTTAGTTTTCAACCTATTTCTGTATTTTTCCTATTCTAACTTCTCCTGTGCCTAGAGCCTTTGGAAGAGGGGTTTTTTTTTGTCATCTAACAACACTTAATCTATTGGAGATTAAATCTATTGGAGATTAAGTGTATCCCTGTGTTGAGATACTTAGGGGACGTTCTGACCTGGCTACTTTTTTCATGGTACACTTGCAGAAACAGATTTCTTTCTGAGACCTCACTGTCTCCTTTATCTTTAGTTAAAAGTCACTTACTGCCCCTGAAAATAAAAAAGTGCATTTGAGTGACCAGCAGTGACAGGGACATGCACATGTGCTGCCCACAGACTTCTTTGCCTTAGGAAACAGAATAAGTAACTTTTTGCTGTGCTGTTTCTGAGTAACTATGGGTAACTGTGGTTTGTGTTTACTTAAAGACTAAATCAGTTCAGGGAACATTGTTGATGTTGCTTTACATTTCTGATTATCATTTGAGAACAAGGTGACTGGTGTAAGGCATTCAGCAGTGAGGGTGTCCTCTCTACATTGCTGCTAACAGGCGATGCAGGCTTCAGGCATCGGAATTGAGGCCATTTGCTTGCATCTGATACCTGAATTTCATAATTCATTGTCAGAGCAGTTATTTAAAGTCTTTTCTGGTTCACAGTGGAGTCTTGCTGCATGCATTTGACAGAACAGACTCCAAACAAAGAAAGGTTGACATAGTAAAAGGCAAATTTTCCAGTACACTTATCTTGAAGTAGAGCATCTGGTATGTCAATTTTACAGGGAGGGCAATAGAATAATAGGATTTGTAGGGGAAGCGCCAAGCAAAGGCTATTGCAGTTTTTTTCCCTCTCTAAATGATAACAGGCAATTAGTGTTATTTGTGCTGTTCTTAAGCTGAATTTTTATAGTGTTTATTCCAAGAAAGAAAGGAAGAAAGAGACAAACTAAACAAAATTGCTATTGCATTCTAAATATCTTTTTAAATAAATTGTCACTTGTTTCAGTGACCTGCAAAGTTATTAAATTCAAGATGAGCCACTTAGGCTTCAGAATTTAAAATTATGAAGAGAAGCATGCACACGGATTATATACTTTCACTTTTGTTAATGGATAAACAGAATATAGAAAGCATTAGTTACTTTAAAAATATTTTACTAGTCTTATATTTCTGTAGTTAAAATAACCATGAAGTTATTTCTCTACGCCCTGAATACCTGGACATTTCATCATGGCACATAAGGACAAACAAATTTCTATGGCAGTCTTTCCTGGAAACAGTATGCAAGTTTTGTGTAGCAAGCGTATTTGTTGGTTATGGAAATACTTAGGTTAAGAAGCTACTTAACTATGTGTCTCTGTCTTCAAAATTACTTTTTTAACGCTACTGCCTTTGTACTGCTTTGTAGTATGCAGGTTCCCAAGACACTGAATGCCACATGACAAAAAACAAAGGTTAATTATGTTTGAAGAATAGCTGTGTTTTACTGTGTGTAAGCTGGAGTGCATGAAGACAAATGACATTATTTTGTAGATCCTGTCAGATTTTTTGAGAAGCATTTTGTTTGATTTCTACCACAACTCAATGTTCTGTTATACAAAAATCTAGATAGGACTGTTTTCTTCCTTGCAGTGGGATTGTTACAAAGATTCCAATAACCACATGGTTTCAGAAGGGAGTCTGGAGGATGATCTGATAGAACTGGATGAAGGCCTCATTAAGAAAAGGGAAAGTAGCTTTGCATATTAGCAAGCTTTCTGTTCTGAGTGGAAGTGGAAAAAGGGACAGGAGATGAGCTATTTCTGTCATCTCTGCAAATATGTCTGTTAATGGATTCTACCTTCCTTTTACATATTTTGCTCCTCACATTATGTAGATTTGTAGCTAACATTGACCATTGCTTTAATTTGGAATGGAACTTCGTTTTCATTCTAGTACCTGACATTACCTTACTGGTAAGGAGATTTGGGCCAGAAATGTTAAGTACTTGTTTACCTCTCAAATGTGGTTTAAAATTCTTGTGTGTTTCTGAAGTGTTTCCTTTAATATCTTTGAGGCGTCTATGCTAATGAATATTTTTATGAGTTTCTTGTGGCTCTCCATTGCCTTTCTGCTCAGGTTAGAGTTTCCTCTTTGAGGAGGTAAATGCAACACACTGATTGTAGATGGATGAATGAGAATGGTCTCAGTTGCAGCCATTTTTGGAAACGTAAGATTAGTCCTACATCTCTTTAGTATACTTACTGAGATTTTGATTGCTGACGTCTTTAAGATACTAGATGGGGAGAAATAAATACCTGATCTCTGCTTCTTGGTTGGGCAATAACCTGGAGTAAAGAGACTTCACTTAGAGCTGCTTGATAAATTGCCTTGGTGCATATTTTCCCTGTAGCAAGTTCACTGCTGTGCCAGCGATATTGGCTAAAGGCCAGTTTAGATAATTTAAAATATGCACCATCTTCTTCTCTTTTTAGATGTGTAAATGTAAACACTTTCTAGCTATGGTGAATGACCGTGGAATGAAAATATTGAGAGAGCAGGGGAACAGGGAGGAAAAGACACTGGGATAAAAAGGACAGTCTTGTGCTTCACCCTCAGACCTGCTTTGCAGGCAGTGCTTAACAAGAAAGGGTGTGCTGGAAGGAATGAAGGCACTCAAATACTTCAACACTTAGGAAGGGAGAAATAAGAAGGAATCTACTGAAATACCAATGATCAAAGTGAATGGATGTGTTGTGGTTTTATTTAACAAGAATATACACTCAGGTCTATATCGCAGACCTGCGGTCTTAACTGGGTTCCGCGAAGCCCAACTTCCATGTTGAATGGCAGCTCATTAATATGCAAATTTGCCCTGCACCCTCAGACGATCCCCGGCGCTGTTTCAGCACTGTGTTGCTGTGTATCGGTTGCCATGGTGGCCATGCTGGGGGGTGGCGAAGCGGTGGAGCCCTGGCTGTGCCTTGGGGGGGGGTGGGGAAGCCGCGGCAGCAGGTTGCGCATGCACAGTTGCGGAAAGGGGCCTCCTTCATTGCTAAAAAATCATGCGGCTAAGATCTGAAGCCACAATACGGGGACACAAAGTGCAAGAGGGCCGACTGTAGTAGGAAACTTTGCCAAAAGGGAGTCAGACATGCTTATTTTTTTCAGTATTGCATAGAACATCTCCTGGTGCAGATTGTGCATTTGATTTCACTGCTAGCATGGATTTAAGGTGTGGTCACAAATTTCATTGTCTGTTTCTTTGTACTTACGATCTCCATTATTGTGGGCTGCACACTTTGTTTCTTCTCTTCAAATTCAACTATTTCCAGCACAGCCTCTGTCTTTCTAGTCTCTCCTCTTTGTTAAAGTAGAGAAACTGCTGCTTCTGGAGTGTGAACCATCTTATTACAATATACCTTGGGCCTAAAGAGGCACAATGAATTTTACTTCAGAAGTTCCTATTTCTCACCATTGACTCAAAGAAAATGTAGAAAAGCAGATCACATAAGGGTATTTGTGTTGTAAAAGTCTAATGTGTAGGAGGTCAGATTGATCTTGCATGTATTACATAGGTATAGTCCTAGAAGCATACACCTTCTGTCACAAAACTGGAGTTGGCCATTATTGTGAAGGCACAGCCTGATACAAGACTGTATTGTTTGTTACCTACATGGTCAAAAAAAGAAAAGTGTGCACACAGAAACAAACATATGTATACGTAAATATATATTGATTTTTACTTATGAAAACTGTAATTAAAAACCAAATAGATAAATCGTTGCCTAATTGTGGCTTTTCTATTTGTGACTTGCACTCTTTTCCATTATCTGTAAGAAATGGCTTACTGTTAACTGATTCAGAGAAGAGATACAAATTTGAAAACCATACATTTTTGCAAATGTGTTAAGACAGAATCTGTCCAGGTGACAGGTATTGAAAGCACTGGAGTATGAAAACATATATTTTAACCAACAATTTAGATGAATGTAAATTCTCCTGGAGGAACTGTGGTTCAGAGAGGCTTTTCCATGTTACAGAGTGGCACTGTGAGGCTCTGCACTGGCTGAAATTATACAGATATATCATGCTTTGATGTGTATTCCGTTTTTCTCCTTTAAAAAGCTATTTTATTGAAGTTAAATTATTGTAGGGATATGAAAAGGTATAGTTTGCTCTGAATTTATCCTTGGAGGGCCAGCAGATCATTTCTTTTTCTCTAAAATTAGATAGAAGGATCCAGATGGCAGATTTCAAGCCCATCAGGTGTTTAAAATATGCCCCTTAGCTAAAAAGAAGTATTATAGTTAAATCTGTCATGGCCTTTTTATTGCTCTGTGGTACACTTGACAACTGCAGCCATGAAAGAGAGAAGCTACAAGTAGCCCAGTCAGTCTGAAGTGGAGTAGGTCAGTGGTTGGTTTCTTTAGCTGCCCCAGGGAGTTTAATGGATGTACAGACCTGGTTTATGAAATCATTAAATCCATCATAGTATAAGCTCCCATAGAGGCAGGGTATTAGTTCCCATAGTTTCTTCCAGATACTATGGTAGACATTAGAAAAGTTAACATAGGTGAAACATGGGAGAAAAAATGGGAACTCTCCCACTCCCAACAAAACAAGAATCTTGTATCTCTAAGGAGTCATCAGTAATAATAACAGCAATAATAAAATGCATCTGGGCTGGTGCCTTACACTGCATTTCTCAGCTGGCACTCATTCAGAGCTGTCACATTAGGCTGAGTGCTGATAATTCGTATCCCAGAATCCTTTTATCTGAACAGAGCAACGTCTCCACTGTGTACTTTTGGCAAAGGAGAAGCACTGCTTTCCTAATCTCTTTAAAAAGCAATATGGGCATTTCTTTGCATCTTGACAAACTGTTTCTAATTATGAAGAAAGAGTAACCTGTTCGTGTTCTTGTAGTAACTATAAGTACTTGTAGTCAAATCTGCTTTCAACACAGGGGTGATTACTGCCTGATTCAGAGAAGAGGATATGTTTGGGTTATTTATTTGCATGCATATGCAGATGTTTATGTAGACACTGATTTGGGAAGGCTGATACAATTTTGACTTCTTTGCTTCTTGTCCTTCGTTTTTCAATTAAAAACCCCAAAACCACTACTAAAGAAAGCAAACACTTTCTTTCCTTGTTTATTCAATAAACCATAGGAAAATATAGCCTATAATGTGGGGTTAGCAACAGACTCATTTTGTAAGAGAGTAGAGCAAAACCTTTATCCAGAAGGTTGCATGATCATTGTCCTGCATAATCAGTCTCTGATAGCTCTGGTGAATTCTAAGGGTCATTTATGAGAGAGAATGCACACGGTTGGAGTGAAACGAAGTTCCATTAGTGATGCCCTTTTTATGAGAATGTAACCCTGCTACGAGGTCATCCTGAGTTAACTGTGCTCACGTTTGAACTCCTCCTGTGATTTCAGATTCCAACGAGGCGACTACCACATCGATGTCTGCATCAATGACTACCTGGATGTGTTCTGCCCTCACTATGAAGACTCAGTGCCAGAAGATAAGACCGAACGCTATGTTCTGTACATGGTGAACTTTGATGGCTACAGCTCCTGTGATCACACTTCCAAAGGGTTCAAGAGGTGGGAGTGTAATCGGCCGCATTCCCCGAATGGACCATTGAAGTTCTCGGAAAAGTTCCAGCTCTTCACGCCCTTCTCACTAGGATTTGAGTTCAGGCCAGGACGGGAATATTTCTACATCTGTGAGTATATAGAGATTTACCATTGCTGCACACAGTAGGTGTAAGAAACCCAGTTAGTTTTTCACCTATGCTCTGTGAAAATACAGAGGGCGAAGCAGTGTATAATGCAAATATCTTTCAGTGAACACAGGCTTAAACTATCCCCAGATACATTAGCTAGGAATCTAGCTAGTGAAAATGAGATTAAATCACAGCTTCTTTTCTCACATGAAATAGCCTGTCAGCCTGTTCACTGAACCACAGCTGACTTAAAGCAAAATGCAGCATTACTTTTATTTCAGCACTCTGAGCTGGGGGAGGATGGTAGAAGAAGGGTAGGATGGGCACTGCCCCCAGATATGAGAAAAAATAATTAGTCCTTTGCATGTGAAATACCTGGATTTTCTTATTTGCTTAGATGAGATACTCTTGTCTCTGTAATATCACTCAAGGAAAGTGACTTCTATGTAGTTTTTAAATGGTATTCTGCTGCTGATATCAGTAGTCCAGTGGTATTTAAAATTGTAATTTCTTAGGCTAAGTAATCCTAGTATCTAGCTAAGTGCTTCTTTTTTTCTACCTTCTATTTCCCCTCCACTTTTTCATGAATGAGCTGTTTCTATCAGTGTGGGCAATGGCAGTGCTCTGGAAGCAGGAGGCAAGCAAGTGAGGAGGCCTGCATCATCTGCTCCAGGCATCCAGAGGAGATGCAGGATATACCATGTGGGTCTAAGGAAGTAAAAACACCAGGAAATTAAAAAACAGTGGGTTAAGCAAACTGATTCCCTAACTGCACTGAGCAGCTCATGCTGTCTCATTTGTCTTATACTCCCAATCAAGGTACTATTTCATCAACTTGTTTTATACCTGTACCTTTCACCCTTAAGAAGCTTTGGCTGCTCAAGCAGGTTTTTTTTTTTCTTTTTTTTCAGTGTTAGACTACAGAATTGAAAGCTTTAGACAGGTTGTAGATCCCAATAAATATTGCTTTCGTATGTGTATCTGGCCTTTCTACTGTGAAACAGTCATTCCAGCTCATTTCACCAGAGAAGCTGAGTATGTATGATCCCTGTTTTTCAGCCTCATTTCTCCAGCATTGAGATTTTGTTTTCCCTTTCTTAATCTATGGGGAAATAACAGTCCTAGTGGATAGTTTTCCATTTATTTGTTTTTCTCCCATCAAATAAAAGCCTCCAGTGAGTGGTGATTTGTCATCAGAAGAGCTGTGCCTTGTCTTTGTCGTGAAGCGCACTAATACATATATGCTAAAAATAATTTCTAAAAGCAAACTGCAATGTTTATTTAAAATTGGTTTTTGATATGATTATGAGAAATCATGTAAAAACATCAGAATTAAGTATGTAATCTCTATTGTGTATGTTCAGTCCTACTTGTGTTGCTTCATCAAGAGTTCTGTGTCATTCCAAACTGATATCAGGCTCCATTGGAACACCGGATTTTTTTTTTTTTTCTGTACTTTTTTGTTTGGTTTGGGGTTTTCAGTTTGGTTTGGGGTTTTTTTCCCCCCAATTCAGTTCCAAAGCATCATCGCTAAAATAAGCAGGAATAGTTAACGTAAGGAATGAAGACTTTAACAGGGGTGTAATACATAAAATGTAGCTGCAAACCTAAAAAAAAAAAAATCTGTTCTCTAAATTTTTAAAGAAGGAAAAAAGAAAAATTATTGAGAAAGGTTAAAACCAAACATGAAAGTGAAGGGAAAATTATGAGAAATCTCAGTTTGGGCTGTCTAACTGATAGTTTCATTGTTAGAATATACAAAATCCATTGAACTTGAAAGAAGACATTATTATTTAAATACACCCAGGTTGCTTATGCCTGGGTTTTCTCATTCGTGGTTAAATTCAATATGTCACTAAAAATTATATAACATTCATTTAAAAATCTGTAACATTAATTTAACCAAGTCATTTAATTGTCAAGGGCTCCCTTCAAAATAATTTTTACAAAGTGCTTTAAAACTTGAAGTGCTTTATGATATTCAGCTGCATTTAGATGGAAATATTTTTTAATGAAAGTTAAAAATATAAAAAAATTAGAAAAGAGATGTAAAGTATTAGGTTAAGCTAAGCTTCACTGAAACTAAATTTTCAGATGTGTTTTAGTGACAAAAAACCATGTTTCCTTGTTTTCTGTATTTCTTTCTCTGCATTCTTTGCTTTGCTGAGGACACTGACAAGATTGTCACTGTAGCGGTTTCAGGGAAGCACTGTACACTGAGTTAACAATAATACGTAGATCTTCTCAGAGCACAGTTGTCCCTCCTGGAATCTTTTTTCCTCTTAGTTTGTCCTGAAGAAACAGGATAGTGAATTGTTTTTTCCTTGTTTTCCCATCAAAATTGTAAGCAAGTGCTAGTTCAGGCTATGGAGATCGCTTTTGTTACCTATCTGCATATTAAAAAATGACTACTGTGCCATGAAAGGTTTCCTTTCCTCAGCAGATCTGAAACCTTTGCCCTCTCTGCAGGAGAGAGAGAAGGCTGATTATATGGAATCAATCTGGCATATTCTATTTAAGGTTGCAAAATATATTGTGTAATCTAGGCCTCTGGAAAGACAGAAAAAATTAAGTGGCTGGTTAGCTTAATTACTGTCTGCAGCTTCGTCAGAAATCTTCACAGTTTACCTTTTAAGGATGTGGCTTGCCTCTCTTGCTTTCATTATTTTCAGAAAATGAAATAATTTGTGAACAATCCCTCTTTCCTTGTGTGCACAATTGTTTTGGAAAATGCCAGTCTTTTTTTTTTTTTTTTTTTATGCCATTGCCTTCATATATTGCTTAGATAAACTTGGATCTATCTTCTTTGCATGTTCCTTCTAGGAAAATGCAAGAAAAAAACCCTTATCTGTCTGGTATCAAGTTTACGTTCAAGAAGTCAATTCAACATTACAGTCATGCAATCAAAAAGTACTGATTAAGTTTGCTTTTGAAAGAAGAAAGGAATATTAAATATTTACAGAGAAATGAACTTTTATTTAGTTAAGGTGTAGACGGTGGGGTGGGGGGTTTGGGGAGTGGCTGGGGAAAGCAAATAGTAGATCATGACCTGAAGTCTCAATTTTTACTTTGTTCTTAACAGGTGCTCACCTCAAATCAGTGTATACTAGCCTGAAAACAAAACAAAAAACCCCAAAAACAGTGTTACTACTGAAACACAAGTAAATGAAATAAAGAGAGAGCAGGAATTAAATAGTGTCATGACAGTGATTTTAATGTTTTTTGGAAGGGAATGCAAGTTTCAATATTCAGGTTAAAGTGAGGTACTGTGCCAGGTGATGAACTCGAAAGTAAGAAAGGGACAAAGCCTCCTAAAATCTGTAATGGTACTTGATTTTATATTTCAAAATTAGTGTAAAATTTCCAGTATTTTAACTTAATTTGGGGCTGTTTATTTTTATTAATGTGCTAAGTATTGAATAAAATATCAGTGACAACTTGGCAAATATACATCAGGGTTGTTGTCATAAAAAAGGAAGATTTGGCTAGTAATCTGGTGCAGATTACTCCAGGATCTTGACCTCAGTTTCCAAACCAAGCTCCTGTGTTGATTTGAGATAGAGCACTTGAAAACTGTGCATCATTGGTGTAGTGTCAAAAATTGTATGAATATTAAGATGTAGCATATGCTTTTCTCTGAACCAGCAGTCCAAGAACTCGATATTTTACTGGATTTATCCTTAAGGAATCTATGGTATTTTTATGATCTTATCCACAAAGATTTCGTATGTATTGTTTATTTAATAACTTGATCACTGTGAATATTATGATTTTTATATGCTTGTATGCTTTTCCTAGAAAGGTGAGATAGGTTTGCTCTTCACAGTCCTCCTGCTTTTCTCCTGCTCTCCACAAGATCCTGAAAATTTTTGCCAGCAGTTAGCAGGCTTTGCCTGCAATGTATCTAAACATAACTTGTTTTTATTCTTCATTCTCCTTGAAAAAAGAGCTTCTATGACCTGTTACTGTTTCTTTCTAGTTTTATCTTTTGCATGGTCTTTCTGATTTCATTTCAAAATGCTTATGCCGTTTCTTCATGTCATGTTTAATGATGTCTCCTTATCACTGTTGCTACCATTTGTTCGTATGATGTAATTTGTATATGTATGATTGTCAATTCAGAAAGCTTTGCGGAAATTGTGTTTCTTGTGACCACATCAGGATAATGTGCTTTTATTATTTGAATTTAATTATGGTTATAAATAATATTTTTAACCTTGTTCTTATATTTATTATTAAATTAAGAAGCAGTTTTTAAAGTTGTACTTCCGTTGTACATATGCTTCGTAATAACATCCAGCCACACTGTACTCTTTTTCCTCATAGAATGTAGTCTGAAGCAACATGCTATTACCTGTTTCCTGTATTTTTTTAGTGTTTGTGTTTGCCCCCCCATCATCCTTCTCTGTACTAATTCCTTCTCTTCCTGAAATTTCTTATTCTGAGCACTTTTATTCAAATAACATTATATCCTGATGGTCTTATATGCTGCTTTCCATAGGAAAACTTGTGATTTGCATTATTTCTAATTTAAATTGTCTCTCTTCTGTTAGCTTGTTTCATCTCTGTCTAGAAGTTGTCATCTCTGTCTAGAAGTTGTCCTCACCATGTTCCAAAAACTGTGGAACTCTTTGAAAATCCAGCTGTCATTTTTATCTAACAGCTGCCAGGTAGTAGGACCATCTCTCTACAACCATTTGCACACTTCTGGAAACTTTTCTGATTCTAAAGATCTTAATAGAAAGAACAGTACTAGGAAAAAAGTGTTTTAATACCTCCAACTCTTACTTCTGCCTGTTAATTGGGTAGTTAGCTTAACATGTCAATAAAGTCTCTAGCTGAACTCTTGATGAGGCAGTACCTGTCCTTGGTGACAATTAAGCTGAAATTGCTCTCTTTTCCACAATCTACTGTGTTTTGTGAGTGTTTGTTTTATAGTTAAGTGTTTTGTTTTTCCTTAGTTTCTGCTACAAGTCTCTATCCATTTCTCTGTCCCATGCAATTCCATGTTTCATGACCAGGTTAATTTTTAGGAGGGCTACGGGATTTCTGTCTCAAAGCTGCAAGGGTGTTTTAGATTGTTATCATTGACTTACCCTGTATCTTTCCACATGAAATATTTGTGGTAGAACCTGTACTGAAATGCTTCTCCAGAACTTCTGGGTATGGGAAAGGACAAAAAACGACTGGTGCATGCTGCATGAGGTGATTGTTTAAGAATTTTTATTATTAATGAAGAATAATTGACAAAGTTTAGAAGTCTTAGCTCACAGGGAAGAATTTTACATATCCCTTTACAAATCAGCAGTTAGCATTGGAAGGGCAGTGTTCACTTACTATGGAAATTAACACAGATCTAACAGTAGCCTTCTGTGACTAAGGACCTGGAATAGCTTTCAGATTGCCAGCTTGGCTATTCTTCATTTGGAATTGGTTTCAGTGTAGCAAGAATTAAGAAAGATGACTTTGCAGAGGCAAGGTAGAATAGCCGGTGATACTAGACAATGGGAGGAGGCTCAGATGGACCGAGCATGGTGCCCATGGCACCGGGGTTGGGGATGTGATCCCTGTGTGGGAGTTGCTTGGGAGCTGGACTAGATGATCCTTGTGGGTCCCTTCCAACTCGGAATAACCTGTGAACCTGTGAACTACATGGGAGAAAATGGCAGAGAAATCTTCCCATTGTCATTTATTGATTTACTTGGTCTTTTTCATGGACTCAAAAGAAGAATGATATTAAACAGCTGCATGGAGCTCATTACTCTTGTTTGATCACCAGTCTAATATTAGTGGCTGGTCACTAGTGGAGTCCCACAGGGATCAGTGTTTTGCCCAGTACTGTTTAATATCTTTATTTGTGATACAGACAGGGGAATTGAGTCCACCATTAGCAAGTTTGCAGAGGATACCCTGTTGGGACCAAATGTTGAACTGCCAGAGGGTAGAAGGGCCCTTCAGAGGGACCTTGACAGGCTAGAGAAATGGGCAGATTCTAGTAGTATGAGATTTAACAAGTCCAAATGCTGGCTTCTTCGCTTTGGACTTAACAACCANGATGAGTAACTGTTACAGTCAGGTCTCCTACATCATGCACCCGTGGTCTTATTTGGGACCCACGGAGCCCGACATCCACGTTGAATGGTGGCTGCGCCGCCGCTGCTCCCCCTGCGGCCATTGTGGCCGCTGCCGCCCCCACCGCTGTCACCCACGCCACGGCCGCTGCCCATGCTGCCCCTGCTGCTGCCTGCACCCCCACCGCTGCCTGTTCTGCCACCTGGGCTGCCGCCACCGCCACTGCTGTAGCAAGTCGTGCTTGTGCAGCTGGGAAACGGGTCTCCTACATTGCTAAAAAATCATGCCGCTAAGATCTGAAACCACAATATGGGGGGCGCAAAGTGCAAGAGGGCTGACTGTATAAACTTGGAAATCTGGCTTTATCAGTAGCATCTGGTGGTGTCAGTACATCAGTTTCTACTGCTGACTGTAGGTCTTTTGGTAGGGGGTGCTCTCTGAGAGTCTAAGCACACTGTTTCTCAGATTCTGAGTCTCATTTGAGAAAATACCTGCTGGAAAAGGAGATGATTTACAGAAGACAGTGCAACTATTCAATTGCATCCTGAAGAGTATTAGAATCAATCAAAGGTCACTGTAGTGTTTGGCTGAAGTTTTGGCTAAATAACTTAGCATACTTACTTCTTTTTGGAGGAAGTCAGTCAGTGCCTTTGTTGTTGCATCCCAGCTGGGGTAGCACGGTAATATTTAACTGGTAATACTGTAGAAATTACTCTTCTTTTTTTTTAATCATCCAGCACTTAGGATATATGGTTTCTCTGTAAGCTGTCATGCCATGAGACAAATCTCTTAATCGGCAACCTGACCTTGGCATAAATGACAAATTATACTGTCTTGGAAACTGAAAGAAAGCGCAGTGAATGTTTTATCTATGCATTTACTGGTGTAAATGTATAGACACTATCAGTCTGATTTTAAAATTGCTTTTATCTAAAGTAGAGTTCTTTCTTCATGCTCACCAAGGCACCTAATTCTGATCCCTTCTCAGAGCATCCTTAAAGTTTTGGGAAAGAAATAAGTTTCTATCTTAATAGCAATACTCTGCATTTCTGGAAATTTTTGTCCTTCTGTTTGTGGCTATGATAAAGACTGGGTATCTTCTGCAATCACCCTTTCTATACCTTGTGTATCTGCTTGTTCAGGCAGCAGGTCATTTTGTACATGTCTAGTGGTACTTATCTCACAAAGTCATTGACTATATATCTGTCTGTCCTCTTCACCAATTCCACAGTATCTTTTTCTGCAGGATGAAAAAAGACTACCCACACATGAAAACAGATTGTTTTGCTTTTTTTCACTCAGTAATTGTCTGAAAAATTCTTGCAGGAAACCGCTATTTGGGTGGTGTTTTTCTCCTCATACCAATGACTTATATGCAGTAAAAGGCCTGGTTTGAATATTTTTTGGTCTTGAAGATGTAAATACTGGGACTTAAAATCAAAGACGTGACTTGGTGTAGCTTTAGAGAGTTGTGTGAGCACTAGAGAAACTAGTAGAGCAGATTGATGCTCTAGGGACCTTGACAGGCTGGAGAGATGGGCAGGCTCCAACAGTATGAGGTTTAACAAGACTAAGTGCCGGGTTC
>WEKX01016525.1:12398-31732 GCA_013390025.1 Pitta sordida | reverse complement strand
CCTGAGGGGAGGGGGGCGGCTGGGGAGGCCCAGAGCAGAGGGATAGAGCGGGGCCAGCGCGTTTCGCCACAGGTAGAGCACTGTGCCCATGGTCTGTGCAGCATGGCATGACGGTTGATTTGAAAATTCATGACTGCCTAATTAAATATTCATGCATGTCAGATCGCATATGCGCAGTTGTGAAAAGGGGCCTCCTTCATCACTGAAAAATCATGCCGCTGAGATGTAAAGCCGTAATAGAGGGGTGTGAAGTGGAAGAGGGCCAACTGTATTGTCCATTTACATTATGAAAATGGTTTTTGTAAGTGTCATGGACAACTTTGTCCCATAGAAACAGGTGCAAAAAGTGATGAATTAACTGTCATTTTAACTGCATGTATTAGGAGTTAAAAAATGCCTATTTTTCTGCAGGAACAGCAATCATTCTTTTATGTAAACTATTAAAAGAAAGGTAAACATACTACATAAAATTGAGAGTAAAGCTTCAGTGAGGAATGCTGCACTGCTTACAGATGAAATATATTAACACAACCAATAATTTAATTTGAAGTTACAGGTAACTTTACTTCTCTAGAACTAGTCATTTATTCAAGAATTGAAGCTTTATCTCTTTGATTCAGCTGGGAGAACTTCTATTATGTGATTATCTACTAACTTTTTTAATGTTCTAAAGGCATTGAGGGAGAACATAGTTATTTAGCTTTCATCTCCAAGGTCAACTCATGTTGAATTTCCATAATAGGATACTTCTTTCCTCTATTTGGAATGAAAATAAAATTATATAAGGAAAAACGTGTTCTCCTTAGTACTCTGAAATAAGCATCATACTAGTTTTTCATTTTTATATTTTCAAGAACAGCATTGAAAGCACTTATGTTCAAGAGAAAAAGAAGTCTTGTGCTGCAACTGTTGAAATGAATGGTCAGCTTTCCAAGACTGAAAACTCTTGTATTTTGAATTAAAGACACTTTTAGGTATTATTGCAGACTGTGATAAAGTGAAATGAATACTGTTCAACATGCCTTGAAAATGAAAAGCTTGCAATCTACAAAAATGCAATCTGTCGTTTATTTTAGTTATTAGACCTTTCAGCTATCCATTTCTCTTCAAAATGTGACCTTTCTTTTACCCCAGCTCTCTACCACAGTTTGGAAAATCAATGGCAAGTTTACAATAACCAGCATGAAGTTTTGCACACTGTGGACAAGAAAACATTTTGATAAGCAAATGCTTTTAATGTCAGCCTTCTAAGCAGTTGTTCCAGACAAATTATTTGAAAGATTATTGAAAATATACTGTCTTTGTAGAAACATAGTTTGCTTCTCATGCAAGGCACAAGAAATTGGATCAGCTGCGGTACGGAATTGACTTTGCTGTCATTGCAATGTGTGACACTGTAGTAAAGAAAAATCAGTGTTCAGCTGTCCAATGTGTCTAGACCTTGCTGAACTTTTCAACCAAAATAATTATATTTCTCCTTTTTTATTTTATTGTATTTATTTTGCAATATTAAACTTTGTGACCTTTTCTACTAGAGCAATCCATTGAAAAGTGCTTGGGCAATACAGAACATTCATTCCCAAACTATATTAAATCTTGTCCTTTTCTTCTTGTTTCTTAAGCTGAAGCTCTACATTGTTAGGGTTTTCTTTTGTCTAGTGAAAAAAAATCTGATCAATAGTCAAGAAATATGCATCTAAAGAATATTGTTATTGTATTAACGTAATGATTTTGAATTTGGTTGAATGCTGTATGGTAATTCAAAATCTATCATTGTAAGTTATGACTACACTACTTTCACTTACTTCTAGTGGTACAGGATATGTCAGGTGGAAGCAACTGCAAAGAGTAAACTCAATAATTTATCATGTATATTTTAAAGGCCATAGTTTTTCACTGTATTAATTTCAGAAGCTGCAGGGACTGCTGGCATGGGTTTCATAAAGAACACCAAAACATAGCAGAAATCGCTTAAGTGTTTTAATCTATTACATATATAGACACAAATCTGGTAAGACTGGATGTAGCAATGGATGCAAATGCAATAGGTGCAAGTTTCTTGTTTGCTTACTGGAAAAAGTAATAAGACATATGATAGAAAGGCAGGTGAAGTCTGTCTCACCATTTGGTAGATTTATGGGATACCATTCCCATGAATTTATAATGCATGGTACTTTTCTTTCAAGACAGTTTTGTTTAATGTAGATTAGGTGTTATTTCTGATAACAGTAAGTAAAGTTTCCAGGCTCCTTCTTCTCTCATGTTCTTCCTTCAGACTTGAGTCTCAGAACCAACCTTCCCTAGCTACTCCAATGGTTTAAACAATAGGATTTTCTCCTATATCTTTGCATTCAGGGATATTTTTTCATGTAATATTCTCATCTCAGGAGAATATGTCAGGGAAGACAAGAGCACAGGGTTGGCCATGAAATATAGTATTATTCACAGAGACCCCCTATCATGAGAATGTGCAACATAACAAACCGAAGCATCGCTATTGGCTCGGGGATGAGTGGCTGGAGAGTGGTGAAATGGAGAGGGATTTAGGAGTAATGATTGACAGGAAACTTAATGTGAGCCAGCAATTTGTCCATGTGGCTAAGAGGGCCAATGGCATCCTGGCCTGTATTAGGAACAGTGTGGTCAGTCAGACTAGGGAAATTATCCTTCCCCTGTACTTGGCGCTGGTCAGACCACAGTTTGAGTACTGTGTCCAATTCTGGGCTTCCCGGTTTAAGAAGGATGTTGAGCTGCTTGAGAGGGTCCAGAGAATGGCGACAAGAATGGTGAAAGGACTGGAGGACAAGCCCTATGGGGAGAAACTGCAGGAACTGGGGTTGTTCATCCTGGAGAAGAGGAGGCTCAGAGGTGACCTCATTGCTCTTTACAACTACCTGAAAGGAGGTTGCTGTCAGGTGGGTGTGAATCCCTTCTCTCAGGCTGACGACACCCGAACATGAGGACATGGCCTCAAGCTATGCCAGGGGAGGTTTAGACTGAATGTTAGGAAGAGGTTTTTCATGGAGAGAGTGATCTCTCATTGGAATGGTCTGCCCAGGGAGGTGGTGGAGTTGCCATCCCTGGAAGTGTTTAAGAGAAGACTTGATGAGGAGCTCAGTGACATGGTCTAGATGCTGGGAGGCTTGGATGGATGGAGCGTGGTGTCCATGGTTCCATGCTTGTGGGCCTGATCCCTGTGTGGGCATTCACTTGGGAGTTGGACTAGATGATTCTGTGAGTCCCTTCCAACTCAGAATAACCTGTGAACCTGGGAACATTTTGAAAAGCCTTCATTGAATCTAAGTCTTTCATTCAAAATCCTCAGGAAAGAGCTTTCAAGCATTTCCATAGATTTTTCTTTTACATATATATCTTGTTACGGAAGAAACTCCCTCAGTTAATTTGTGAAGGTGAAAAGCTGAAGGTTAGTTTTCTTAGTTCATTATCTTTTGATTTCTATCATTGGAGAGAACTCCTTTGATCATTGTCAAAGAGTTTCTCCTATTGTTCTTATTTACATTTACATTATAATTTTGTAACTGTCTGATCTGCATACAGGAGGCCAGGAACAATCAACAATCAGTCTAAGAAAACCATTCTGTGTAAAAGTTTTCTGGTAGCCTTGTTTACCTGCACCTTGTTTTCCTTCTCAGTAAGAATGTGAACACTGTAAACAAAAAAAAAGTTAAGTTGAAGTCAAAATTACCCCAGAGAACATTTGAAAAAGTTTTTCTTCTGACCTAGGAAACTGTGAAATTTAGATGTGAGAAGGTTTTGGCAGTTGTATCAAACAACTTCATGACTGAAATGCTTAAGACAGAAGTTTGAAAATTATGGTGTAGTACCTATTTTCAGAGCTGTAACTGATAGGCAAGATGTCTCTAGGAGATAGGTTGACTCCATCAACAGATCTGGGTATAGGTTTTAAAGGCTAGACAGGACACAGAAAACTCTGAAGATAGGTACTCGTGACATTTTCCCTCTCTCTTGGACCTAAGCACCTAAACCTAGGTCTGAATGAGGATTTTTGTGAAACTGGAATGCATAACCCTTTACTGTTTTTGAAATAGATGAGAAAGAAAAAATAAATTGCNCTCTGGGCTCCAACACATCAGCAGTGTTGTCCAGTTTTTACCTCTCCATCTTCAGTCTTAATGCTTAGACGGATTCTGCGGTCCTGGTTCTCTCTCTTTGGTCCATAGGTTTTCACCATGGTCAGTCCAATTCACAAGCAGCAGCGGGATGCCTGGAAGAACATCTCTACCCCTTCTCTCGTGGGCCTGGGGGCCTTCAAATCTCTCAGCCTCCCGACGCAGGTTCTGAGCTGGCACGCTACATCTTACTACTGAACTTTTTTTCCTTCTCTCCCAAGTATGTTATTTGCAGAGACGCGTTTATCTCTACTCTATAACCTTGAAGGCCCTGGCAGCACAGAGAGAGTCCAGGCAAGAACTGAGTTGTTAACCCCCTCGCTACCAGAGCAGCAGAAAACCCCCTAAACCATAACAGGCTTATAAACATTCCATTTTGATAGTTTCACATATGCCCAATAAAGTTAAACAAAGCTTATATTCGCCGGAGAAGTAGTTCTTCAGACCTATTAAACTCTACAGGAAGAAAAAGAGAGGCCATTGAAACAGAGTCCTTTGCCCAGGGCCTAGAGCTATTAATTTGCAAGTTTCATTACTGCAAAAACATAGGTATTTTCCAGTACTCCAATTCTATCCATCTAATTGCCTCATTCTGAACAACAGCAGAAAAAAAACCCCATGTAACAAGAAAAACAGTAACAAAATATCAACAGAAAATTCAACAGAAATTTCTGATTTTCATTTGTCAAAAAATCTTGATGCATAAAATTAATTCAGTTCATATTTATTTTTGTGACTTGCAGAAAAACTTTAGTACCTTAAATTTCTATTTTCTTGTTCAATTGTCTATAGCAATTTATTCCTTGCCCATTTGTGTTACCAAAGACATATGAATATTTTCTACAGGTTTTATTTACAGATTTAGAACACAAGGTAGATATAACCAAGATGTGGAAAAATTAAAAGAGAAAAACACACACAAAAAAAGATACTAGACAAATGAAGATTGTGTTATATCTCAAATATGTATATTGTCTCTTTCTGTACTGATCATTGTAACAGGACTGATAGCCACCTGAAATTAAACTCATCTAAAATTCATATTTTTCCATTACTTTCTGAAAAAGTAACTCTTAAACTCCCAAAAATTGGTCTGGGAAAGTGATCTTGAGACATGAACTTTCAGAGGAATGTTGCGATATCAGATAAGAAGAGGAGAGGCATGGTCAGTCAATCTGGTTAATATTTTTTTTTCATAAATTGTATTATATGTATACCTCGAGATTATTAACACATATAGATATTAAAGTATTTGGAAATATTCATAAATATACTTTTAATAATATAAACCCAGTCTAACTAGGAGATTCTATTATTAATATAGCAACATAAGTACACATATGCAATCTATATTCCCTTCTACCATGTCATCACAAGAATCTGCTTGACTAATCTAGCAATGTAATATCTATCACATTTAAGCATAGAGTATATTTTAGCCTTTCTTAATGCAAAGGATACCTCTCTGAAATATCTGCAGTTTTCTGTTTTTAAAGGGTATAGCATGTTATGCTACTTTTATTGTGTGGATATTCTCTTCCATCTGAAACGTTGACATTTGTACCTTCACAAGATCACCAGTGCAGGTGAGAATAGCTGCTCTGAAATAGCGCAGAGATTTGAAAGATTGTCAAGGTAGACATCATGTGGTGGCCAATTGAGCATTTTGACATCAGTTATTTGCTCTCTTTGGAAATAGTAGAGAAGAAGTGAAAGACTTGATAACATTGTGATCTTTCCTATATGAACTGAAGTATGATACAAAGCAAATGTAGACCTTCCTTTGAAAAATAATCCTTATCTCTTAAAGGTGCACAGCTTAATAAAGTACTTTATTGCTATTATGTTTTGTTCTGTAAAACCTGTTTTTGAAAGATTGGTACATAAAGTACATAATGTAAAACACTTAATATTAAGGATTAATAAGAGAATTCAGAGAGAAACCCCCATGAAACACATCCAGTATGAACTGGAGTTTGATTTTGCCTAATAAGTCCTAAGACTATCAGTTCTTTGTTGAAAGTGCCGTTGCCTCCTTTAGGGCAACACTGCAGGTATTGCCATTGTGCTTGACTTGAAGGCTTCATACTGTTCAAGCTACCCCCCTCTGCAATGTAGCAACATCACTTAACAACTTAGCAACACTACTTAAATAAAACAACACTCCTCAAAAATTTCCCAAATTAAAACTAAAGAGTGAAAAATGAACTGGATTAAAGACCGAAGGATGAAGTTCAAAGCACAAATCTTTATATTTTCAAGTGTCTGGTTTCAATATTTTTAAGAACAACTAAGAAAAAAGTGTTAATAATGTTTATATTTTAAGAAAATGAGGATATTAATGAAATATGATGAAATTGAGGAAAACTAGACCCTTTTTGGGTTTCAATTCCCTTTTTGACTGAATACACTTTTAAACATTGATGTTGCAAATAGTCAAAAATGCTATTTTGAATGTGTCTCATGTGGTGTCGAAGCAGCTCACATTGCAATTAAACTTTAGTGACAACTAATTTTAGGGGTTTTCCTAACCATCTAAATATTTCTCAGAATTAAGTTTATGTGAAAAAATTATAACAAATAGAAAGCAGTACACAGGACATGGTAATGGACATTTTTTTTTTTTTTGTATTCATAAGCTGATAGAATGCTTTGATTTGGTTTGGTTTGGTTCAGTTTGGAAGGGGTCTTGAAAATTTCCAACCACTCCTGACATGGTCAGAGACACAGGATCACAGGATCACAGGATATTTCCAGTTGGAAGGGGCCCACATGGAACATCTAGTCCAACTCTCAAGCGAATGCCCACATAGCTGTTGAACCTACAACCCCGGGGCCATGGGCACCACGCGCTGTCCATCTGAGCCTTCCATTATCTAGACCATGTCACTGAGTTACTCATTCAGTTATTCATCCAGTCTTTCTTAAACACCTCCAGAGACAGCAGCTCCACCACCTCCCTGGGTAGACCATTCCACTGTGGGATCACTCTCCCTGTGAAAAACCTCTTCCTAACATCCAGTCTAAACTTCCCTTGTACCTTAAGGCCATGTCCTCTTGTTCTGGTGCTGGCAGCTTGAGAGAAGAGATTTACATCCACCGGACTGCAATCTCCCTTCAAGTAGTTGTGAAGAGCAATGAGGTCACCTCTGAGCCTCCTCTTCTCCAGGCTGAACAAGCCCAGTTCCTGAAGTTTCTCCCCATAGGACTTGTTCTCCAGTCCTTTCATGTTCCTTGTTGCCCTTCTCCGGACCCTCACAAGCAGTTCAACATCTTTCTTAAAGTGAGTGAGACCAGAACTGGACACAGTATTCAAGTACACCATTTACTGATCACTAGTGAAAAGAAATACTGCACGTAAATCCTACATGGAGAAAAAGAATATAAAAAGGATATTATTTTCTTTATTTCTTACATTTCCATTTAATCCTCTGAATTATCAATTACTTTGAGAAATTGTGTAATTTTAAAATTTATGTAGGCTCTTTTGAAAGTATGTTGGAGAAAATTAGAAGCAAAAATTCAATATTTATATGATGTCAGGCCTAAATGAAAATAGGAATTTTAAGGGAAAAGAGTTTTATTTTTATATTTACCTAGACGATGACACTTAGGGCAAGGACATGGATGAATTACACTTTCATCCTGGTAATTTGCCTTACAACATTTATTTGCCAAAATAGAATTCTCTGACATTAGTATCTGATGTTCATGATGAGCACTAATAGTTTATACATTTAAGCTGTGAAATCCTACTAAACTATAGGCCTTCACAAAATGTCCTTCTAGTATGTGTGAAGTTTTGCATGGAAATTTGAATCAAAAGTTTTTGTAATAAATAGCTATAGACATAATTAAAGATGTATTTCCCATAAATTTGTTATTTAAATTCCCCTTCCTACTACCTGTTATAGTGGAGATGTTTGCATATTTTGGTTGGGTTTTTTTCAATGTTTTTTATAAGGAATTAGTTTAGATCTGCTTGAATCCCATAAAATGGCTTTCAGAACAATTCTTTTAAATTAAAAGTCATATTCATCACATATTTTTCACCTCCTATTTGCTATCATTATTTTCTTCTGGTCTGTGTGAATAAGTCTATTTGCTTTTCTATTTTGCTTATCTATTTTTCAACAGCATTTGAGTCAGAAATGTTGCTGGGTAAGGGCTAAACAGAGAGACAATCTGTTACAAAAGCCAGCAGAATTTGCCGCAGTTAGAGATCAAATTGATCTACATAAGATAAGAAAAATTCATATCTTTCTGAGTTTCAACAATGATGTTCCATCTTCATCTTCCACAAGGGGGTTCAAGCTCTTATCTTTGACTTAGAGGTGAATGAGATATTGTGCAATACAGAACTCCAAACTCTGAGGTCAAGATTCTTAACCTTGAGCTCAAGGAGAATAATCAGGTGCTTCTGATGAGGCTGGCAGAGCTGACACATAGCCTGTCATAAGCTGGGGATAACTGTACCTCAGAGGGAGTTAGAAAAAACCAGAAGAACAAATATGCAGTGCTGCATATGAGATGTTAAAATAACATTATTGCAGAGAATGTATTCAAATAAGAGTAAGGAGCAACCTAGTGAGTCAGTGGCTCAGTAAACCCAAAATCCAGCAATCAAACTACAAACAACACAAAGGGAGATGTATTTATTCTTGGGGAGGAAAAGGTGACAGACATTCCCAGTATGTGAGGTAGGCAATTAATCTTAAATTTGTGTTAAGCATCACTTTTACTGGCAGGCTATGAAGTACAAAGAGGGAAGGCCACAACTCGCTTTGAATAGCAGTTCTGCTCAGGTTTAATCACACTGATAGCTCCAGAGACCAATAAGGTTACAGGAGCATAAAATGTGAGGAAAAGGGGAAAAGGTGTAAATTAGTATGTAATTGCAAAAAAATATTTGCTATGAATTTGGCCCTTTCCCTCTCTTCTCTTTGGTTTATGTGGCTTTGTTACGTTGACTGTTTAGTGGGTAGCACATATAAAAAGGTCAGAAATATATTTAAGAAGATTTTTATGTAACATAAATAGGATTTTTTTTTCTCCAGCAGTCACAAGATTCAACCTATAAAAAAAATGCATAATGAAAAGGAACAGGGAATTAAACATCATCTCCAGAAACTGAGTTGTGTTTATTATCAACTACTCTATACCTATTTAGGAGAACTGGTAGTTTTCAGTCTCCTTTTTTGATCTGTTTTTTGAACCCAAAGGCACTCTTCTCATTGTTGCTCTTTCCCCACCTGTGACATAGTTCATATGTGCAGCAAATGCAAAATTCTTAGATATGTTCATACTACAGAAAAATTGATCAGCACATCAGCACTGTAGATCTGAAGAAATTGCTGCTTATGTTGTGTTTGGAGAACATTTGTCATATAGTGGAAGAAAATCAGAATTCTTTCCTAAGCATTGTTGTTCAATGTCTCATTAAACTTATAGTTTTCTGCTAAACTGAGTAATCACTTTGAATATTGGAAGTCTATTCATCACATAAGAAGCTACATTATGTTTTTGTGGAAACAAACCACATTCCATTTAGAATTAAGCTTTCTCATTGAAGACATAAATCAATTTCAGGTTTTTAGCATAAGAAAAGGTAAAATTTCCCAAGCACACTGAATTGTAGTATGAATTTCAGATAAAAGAATACGAACAAAAATGTTAAATTCACTTTTGTTTTGAATAAATAAATAAATAAAATTATTTGTCATTATAAAAGTCTTCATGTTTATTAGCCAGAAACGAAGTTCATTTAAAGACAATATACTGATTTTTTATTTGCAACATATTTTCCTCAGTGGAAAAGTTTCCAAATAGAGTGGGGTCAAGTGATTAACGCATGATTTAAAGGGACATTTTCTGATTTTATAAACATATATGCCTAAATGTTTTAAAGAATTACAGGAAAACACTACTTGTTTTTTATGAAATCCACTTTAGTATGGTGGTGAGTGTCCCTGCTTCTCATATGAGAGATCAGGGTTCGATTCCTGCCGAGGAGGGCAGTGGTGCTGTTTAAGAGATGGACTCGATGATCCTTGTGTGTCCCTTCCAACTCAGAATATTCTGTGAGTTCTGTGATTATATCAATTTTTAATTATGTATATTTTTATATAAATATAAATCTGCTATGGTATGTTTTTGTCCTCTTCAAATTAGTGTAGAAATCTCTAGCAGGATCACAGATGTAGTCAATACTTAATTCAGTCCTAGATATGTCCAGAATTGATTGATGCAACTCTATCAGTGTCTTTAGTGATTTTTTTAAAGAAAAAACAAGGCAGAATATGGGAGATAAAGAAGAGAATATAATTGCCTGCTGTAAAGACTTTGTCAGTATTTCATAAGGGCAGTTTTTAGTGGCCAGAGACCGTTTTAATGGATATAAATATACATGTGGAAAAAGAGTACTTCCTAAAAGTTAAGATAATTATAAAGAATAGGAAAAGAGCCCTTTCAAATAAGGGGAAAAATATATTTCCAGTTAATCAAATTCTAACTACTGTATAAAAATGCTGTAATCCAGGGAAAATGGATTTTTACACAAGGCCCAGTCTGGCATAAACACATTCCACTGATATTTATGAATTTGTATAGAATATATTTTAAAAAAGCTAGATGGTGAGTTGGACTAGATGATCCTTGTGGGTCCCTTCCAACTCATAATATTCTGTGATTCTGTGATTCTGTGAAAATCAGAAATAACAAACTGTGTATCTGCAAGTATTAGCTGAGTTTTGAAATAGTAAAATGTTCTTTCCCATGTCTGTGTCTTTTATGATTACCTTCTGCCAGCATTCCAGTAATAGATTTTCTTCCACGAGAATAATCATAGAAAAGGAGCGAATTTTTGCATAACTCCCTTGACAGGAAAATCCCAAAGCTCTTCATAACTCCTTTGGTTGCCAGAACAGTATTTAATTCCTATTTTACAGTAGCAAAAGTGGAATTTAGGGAGTCAAATGACTTATGCAGGCTTACTTAACAAGTTCATGGTTGCTCCTGCAATAGAAACCAGTGATAACAAAGAATTGTTTTTCAACTCCACGAGAAGAAAAAAAATTATCTTCCTTTCCTTATATTTTTTAGGGATATATAATTTAAAAATCAAACCCTCAACAATGAAAGAAACCCAATATTTTCACTAGAAAAGAAACAAGACACATGCTGAATAAAACTATTCTGTCTAATATTTTGAGGCACTTGCAAAAAAATCAAAACAGGATCTGTGGTATTACTTTCTTCTACCTAAAAATTAAGGATGTCACAAAACATCTACATGTTTATTTCCAAACCAAACTCTACTTGAAGTAATCAAAATGTTCTCACTTCACTTAATAAGTGTTCTATACTAGGATATTCTGGATAAGAATCACATTTTCTATTTTCAGTGACAATTAGAATAATATTATTAGACACTAATAACACATGACATATATGAAGAAATTGAGAATAAGAGAAAATAAACATGAGATAAAANTCCTCTTCTCCAGACTGAACAATCCCAGTTCCTGTAGTCGCTCCCCATAGGGCCTGCCCTCCAGTCCCTTCACCATCCTCATTGCCCTTCTCTGAATCCTCTCAAGCAGCTCAACATCCTTCTTAAACTGGGGAGCCCAGAACTGCACACAGTACTCAAGATGAGGTCTGACCAGCGCCGTGTACAGGGGAAGGACAACTTCCCAGGACTGACTGGCCACACTGTTCCTGATGCAGGCCAGGATGCCATTGGCCCTCTTAGCCACCTGGGCACACTGCAGGCTCATATTGAGTTTCCTGTCGATCAGTACACCTAAGTCCCTCTCCACTTCACTATTCTCGAGCTGCTCCTTCCCCAGCCGATAGCGGTGCATGGGGTTGTTGTGACCGAAGCGAAGAACCCGGCACTTGGTCTTGTTAAACCTCATACTGTTGGAGCCTGCCCATCTCTCCAGCCAGTCAATATTCCCAGAAATCTTAAAAATTTCCCATACAATCTCATAAAATTTTTATGTTAAAAGAAATGGAGAACTGCAGGTGGAGAAAGAAAACAAGGATTCAGACAAAAGTTGTTCGCCTCTGAACTCCAGCAATTTACCTACAATATCAGTGAAATTGGACTATTTCTTAGTAGCAAACCACAATTTATATTCTTTTTCTCCTGTATTAGGCTTTTTGTTTGTATTCTTTCACAAAAGTCTAGGTGTTGTGAGTCACATTGATTCTGTGATTGTGGACAATAAAACAAAAAGTTGTGTTTTTTTGAAACACATCTAAAGAGTTATGTAATTTTATGTCTATCCCAAGACTTCTGTGTGCTGCTTGAAAATGTAAAAATATGCAACCCTCTTAAAAATTGTTTGAAGTCCATAATTTTTAAAGGAAAGAGTACATGAAGAATAGTAGGGAATTCAAGATGTTTTGTGTACTTGCAAAGGACATTTCTTCTTCTTTACCATGATGAAAAAAAAATGGAAAACTCTACTTTCTCCCTAAGAAAGTGGGCTTTCAAACTTCTAGCTTGAATGTATTGCATTAAATTATGAAAAAAAGTTATTCTTTGAATGATTAAATCTAGCAACCAATTACAGAATATAAGCTGACAGATCTTTTAAAAAGAGAAGACCCCAACACTGAGATTTAGGTGGGAAGGAAGAGCAGAGAGCTCCAGTGCATACCTAAGAGGATATCAGAAAATTCACTTACTGCGATACAGTAATCCCTCAAATATCATAGGGGGGTGGTTTCAGAAAAATGTTGCGACAAACAAAATCCTCACAGTAGCAATAAGAAGGGTAAATATGATAAATATGGTAGAAGCGGTAAATATGGTGAAGCCTGTAAAGATGGTAAAGCCATGTCCTTAGTTAGAGCAATGCTTTCCAGGGAAGATGGGAACCTTCCTGGAGTGGATAGGAAAAAAAACCCCCTCATTATTTACTTTACTATACCTTTTGAATCAAAAGAGCTTTAGGTAAAAAAATTAGAAAAAGGAAGCAATGATTATTTACATGTATGGGCTAGCTTCAAGGGAGGACACATGCAAAGGCAGGTCTTTCCCTTTCTCATCATGGTTGGTGTCGGGACCCCTTGTCATGGTTTGGGCTTTTTTTACCTCTGGCAGTGAGGGGTTTACTAGCTTCTGCTTTGGCCTCTCTCGCTGCCATGGTAATCAAGGTCACCTCTGTGAATAACAGAAAACATATTTGTGAAGGGGAGAAAAAACTTAGTAACAGAAAGTAGATGGCCAGGTCAGGACGTGTGTAAGAAGCTGAAAGTTATGAAGGCCCACCCCCGGCCTACTAGAGAAGGGGTAGGAATGTTCTTCCAGGTGTCTCGTTGCTGCTCATGGAACGGACGGACCATGGTGTAAACCTATGAAATAGAGAGAGAGGAACCAGTGATGCAGAATCCACCTGAGGCCACGACTGAAGATGGAGAATCATGCTGCAACAGCTGCAGATGTTTTGAGAGCCCAGAAACATGGAGGCAGAGATGAGCTGGGCAGACATCCTTTGGACAGACATTTTGTGACAGAATTACATTGTGGTAGAATCTGAACTATGTACCTTAGCATGGGGCTATAATGACGCAGCAAAGCCAGGCCTTAAAAACTGCATCCTGTTGACTCTCGGACAACAGAGAATTCGGAAGATCTGTCGTCCCTGGGTCGAGATCTCACTTGGGAAAGGGTCATGGAAGACTTTTCCGCTCATGAGAGAGAGAGAGCACTTTATGGAAGGGCAGAGAGATGGTTCCTACCCTAAATCTGGTCAGAAACACCAACAAGCCTGGTTTCACCCCTATCCCTCTTCCCTCTTTGTCTCCTGGTCAAAAAAGGAATACGAGCTCTGTTGTAAGAGAAGGAAGGGTGGGGGGAAAAGGTTGCCTTAAAAATTATGTTTCTCATATTAAGCTCTTGTCTTTTTAGCTAATAAATAAATCCTTTATATTTCTTACTTGTAACTTGCCTTGTTTTGCCTGTGGTAAATTTTTTTTTCCAGTTTTTTCCTCCTGGAGAGGTTGTGGGTGAATCTCTGGCATCCAGCCAGGGTCAAACCACGAGACCCCTGAACCATGGGGCTGGGCTGGGACACGTAGTAACCACAGCAGAAGCAATTTTGATGACGGGAAAACAACTGGGACTTCTTCACTGTTGCATGGGGAGCAAAACCACAGCAGCTAGGCAGGCCAGGTTCTTCTTTCTCGATCACAGCCAAAAATCACCAGTGACACACCTGGTCCCCAGAAGTGTCCTTCTATTGTCACCAGAGAGGGCCAGATGAGGACCAAACACTCCACTCCTGCTCTTGCACAGCCATCAGGGGCCGAAAGGCCCATCAAGACCCATTAGCTCTCTAGCTGAAAGACAAAGGAGTCCTCCACTGACACATTATTTGAGGGATTCTGCTTCTTTTACCTTAGTTGGATTAACTTCTCCGTTCCTCAGATTTTGATAAAGGCATGGTGGTTATGGAAAAATTAAATCTAACACATGACAAGCTGGTAAAGATGGAGAAAAAAAACATGCAATGTATTAAGCTGTAAATGGTGAAATGCGAAATAGCAAGGGATTACTATATTACATCTCCTCAGCTCTGTATTACATCTCCTTCTCTCCTCTGACTGAGTATGTCCTAGGTGAACTCCACTGTTACCTCTTGTCCACTAGTCTGTGGTACCAGCGCAAATAAAATAGGGTCAAAAACAGGCTCTGAAAACGTTTCTGGTTGTGGGAAACCATGAAGTTTTAGACTGTGTGTTAAAATAGAAAATGACAAAAATACAGTCATACCTCGGTAATTCACGCTGTCATATGTATGGCCTCATCGACTCACAAAAATTTTTTCCACGATCCTTACGCAGTGATTCACACAGCAGTGTATAGTTCTGTGAGATGGTGCATTCTTGCACCGCTGCTCCTGCCACGAGTGAGGAAGTCTTAAACTGTAACACACTGCTGCAGCAGCCAGCCTAGACTTCCCAGCTCATATGCATAACTTCAGGCAAATCACCCCTGAATGCACACCCACCTGACTGCAACCTCCCTTCAAGTAGTTGTGAACAGCAATGAGGTCACCTCTGAGTCTCCTCTTCTCTAGGCTGAACAACCCTGGTTCTTGTAGCCGCTTCCCATAGGGCTTGTCCTCCTGTCTTTTCATCATCCTTGTCACCCTTCTCTGGTCCCTCTCAAGTAGCTCAACCTCCTTCTTAAACTGGGGAGCCCAGAACTGGACACAGTACTCAAGATGTGGTCCTGCCTGCTGCTGAGAAGAGGACTTTTGGACCTGAATTCAGACTTCTACCAACATTTTCGTGGGTTTGTCTGTCAGCCGTCTTTTTTGTTTTCCCTTCCTCCATAAGACCCTGTCCCTGAGAGGGGACAGCAGCCACTCCCTATTGTTCGGGAAGGGCAGCTTGTGTTCTACTGCCCCAGCATTCAGTTATCTGAGGGATATTCTGTTTGTGTGGGTGGTTTTGGGGGGTGGTTGGGGTATTTCCCTGTTGTTTGCCAGTGTTAGTTTGACTCATACACATACCTTTTTCATACATTCCAATAAATATAAATATATATATATATTTCAACACAAAACACTGTCAACTTCAAGGCTACTTGTAGACATTTACAAAGCTAATAAAAATGCCTTTACTAACGCTATAAAGAACAAAACAAGGACAGAATTTGAAAGGATACTTATATATTTCTTGATCCTTGAAGTTAAATTGATCATGAATTATACTTAATCATACATAAGGAAAGTAATATATACAGTAGAATTTCATCAGTTCAGAAGGCTGTTTATAAGGGGTGTAGGGCTGGATGACCCTGGGCCCCTTCTGGCTCGGAGTGGCCTGCTAGACTGTGAGGCATCTAGGTTGGTATTACGCTCTGGGATGTGCTCTCGGTCTCTGTACGGGTATTAGATGGTGAGTTGGACTGGATGATCCTTGTGGGTCCCTTCCAACTCATAATTTTCTGTGATTCTGTGATTCTGTGAAAATGCCCAAAGACCACACAACAGGGAGAGAAATGACAACATTAGCAAACGAGAATTTCCATGTTTAGAATTAGTCCAGAATTATTCCTCAAATGAAGTGCTACTTAACAAAAGGAAGCATTTCAGACTCTGTTCTTTAGTGTTTGTGAAAGAAGTGACATTAATAACCCTCTTTTCATGGACTGCCTGACTTCATTCACAAAGGCCTGTACTGACTCCTCAAAGAAGGCAGTTATGAACTGAGTTGGAAACAGGCAGACTTTTTCTCCTCTGAGGCTTCCCAGAGCATCTGGACAGACATGCAAAACAAGTTAGCTGCTGCATAAGAGAAAGTTCAAAGTAACTTATACCTCCCATGGGGGAGGAGAGAACAGTAATGCTCTGAGTCATTCTCTTCTCCTCAGGTGGCACAGCTATGTGCCACTCCTCAGGACAGGCAGATCACAAATGTGCAGTTTAACTCATACAAATGCATCATTGCAAAAGCCTAAAAACTGTTTGTGTGGTCTTCTTCTAAGGGAAACAACCTCTTCAAAAAATGGTTCATCTCTTCATGATAAATCTATTTTTGGGTTCCCTACTGAGACTGCCAAAATTATTATAATTTCCAATGTCAGCGGTTGTTATGCAGCCATTTCTTACCAGGGATCCAACCGAAACTATCAGCTTCCTTAACACAAGGCTAATAGTAGATAGAAGAGAATACATTTCAAAACCGACAGGATTTTTTGTTTTAAAATAAAATCTATAAAATTTAAATCAATAGATATATTTAAATCAATATATTTAAAAGTGAGTTTGGTTGTTAACCTCCTTCTATACTCTTTATGACCATTCTATCACGGGTAAGAGAGAAAATAAGTTTGCAAATGAGTCCTTCACATGTCTGTAAAGAATTCTGTTTTGGGGGCAAAGATTTCTAGGAGTTTAGGACAATCATTTTGTCTTTACAGTTCTGTAATTGTGATTATGAAGTATACATATTTATCTTTCAATGACTTAACACAAAAGTTGAATAAAGAACAGGGGAAAAATATAAGATATATAGAATATCATAACTAGCATTTATTAGAAAATTTGATTTTTATCCTAGTAGAGTAAGAGGGTCAGAGAATCATTATTGCTAAAAAGAGTTAATGTGTATTAAATCACATAATATTTAATTAAATGACATTTCAGGTGGCAAGTATATTTAATCTGCTGGGAGGTGTTTGAATTATGTATTAATACCTGGATGATTCTTCCTTTTTTTGGTTGATTATAATATTACACTGAATATTTTGTGAAAACTTTGCATATTGTGTGCACATGTACAAATCCAATTCTGGGCCCTTTAATAATAAAAAAAAGACATTATGGCACTGATGTGTATCCAGAGAAGAACAATTAAGTTGGTGAAGGCTTTAAAGGGTAAGTTCTATCAGGAAGGGCAGAGGGAACTGTGAGTGTCTAGCCTGGTGAAAAGGCTTGGAAGAACTTTGTCACTCTGCAACTACCTGAAAGGATGTGCATATATAGTGCTCAGAAAGTACTCTCTCTTGAAATAATTTTCTCACACAATATTTTTCCCTATGTCTGGAAATCTTTGTGAGAATATTCATTTCTTTAGGCTAAAATTCAAATCTGCAAGGGCCAGTTAAAAAATTGTGAACATATTTCCATAATTTCATGTTGAAATCCATATACAAGGGTGGGTTTTATGTATACAAATAGGTAATATTTATAAATTAAAGATATACTCCAATTGTCTGACCTAAGAAAATTCATCAAACAGTTTTTAAATTTATACCAGCAAAAATGAAGTTACTTAATGCAAATTCTCTCATTCGTGAGGGAAACTTAAAATACAACTGTGCTTATTTCAAGAGTTTTAATGTAAAATATTTTTGTAAAGTAAAATGATAGAGATTAGACTGGGGGTAAAAATAGAAAGTTAGAAAACAAAATTTAACAGAATCATAGAATCACAGAAAATACAGTCAGCCCTTTTGCACTTTGTACCCCCCTATTGTGGCTTCAGATCTTAGCAGCATGACGTTTTAGTTATGTAGTAGACCCATTTCATACCTGCGCATGTGCGACCTGCTGCCACGATGTTGGCCATGGCACAGGTGGTGCGGACGGCAGAGGTGGTGGCACGGGTGGCGGCGTGGGTGGTGGCAGTGGGGACGGGGGCCGTGGTGGCAGCGGGGGTGACACGGGTAGCAGCGGTGCAGCCGCCATTCAACGTGGAAGCTGGGCTATGCAGATCCTGATTAAGACCACGGGTCTGCATTATAAGAGAGCCTACTGTACTTATTTGGAAGATGCTCACAAGAATCATTGAGTCCAAGTCCTGGCCCCGCCCAAGAATCATATCACATGCCTGAGAGTGTGGTCCAAAATCTTCTAGATCTCTGACTGGCTTGGTGCTAGACTTCCTTATGAGTAAGTTGGAGACCTCTCACCTCAGTCTCCTCTTCTCCAGGCTAAACAGATCCACTCCTCATATGGATTCGTCTCAAGACTCCTCACCATCTCTGTTACCCTCACTAAAATGCATGAATATTAATTTCTGAAATTATAATTTTTGAAGATGCCAAAATGAAACTCTTCATTTTCAGCAACCCGTGATTTTTGTAAGACAACTTTATGGCAGTATTTTCAAAGGAAAGTTTTAGTCAAACTCTGTCACTCAAGAAGTCTCCTAGTAATGCAACATTAGCATTGAGATAAGTAAGAAAATGATATTGCCAGTGGATATAATTGCCTGTTGAACTACATGTTTTAGGTACTGCACTTTCTACTCATCTCTACTGTTTGAAATCTCTTCATTATAGAGAAACTCATTATATTTTAAATGGTATAATGGAATCAAGATCACTAAATCACAGAATACTATGAGTTGGAAGGGACACACAAGGATCATCTAGTCCAACTCACCATCTAATGCCTGTGAAGAGACCAAATGCACACCTCAGAGGGGTGAACATAAACCTAGCTCCCTCACAGGAGCACAGGACACTCCGAGCCAGGGGAGACCCACAGAAGCATCCAGCCAAACACCCCCCAGCTAGACCATGTCACTAAGCTCCTCATCCAATCTTCTCTTAAACACCTGCAAGGACGGTGACTCCACCACCTCCCTAGGCAGACCATTCCAATGAGGGATCACTCACTCTGTGAAAAAGCTCTTCCTAACATTCAGTCTAAA
>WEKX01016525.1:0-11047 GCA_013390025.1 Pitta sordida | reverse complement strand
TTTGCCTGTGACCAGTTTTATTTTCCAGCTTTGTTTTCCAGTTTTTCCTCCAGGAGAAGTTGTGGTGGATCTCTGGCATCCAGCCAGGGTCAAACCACGACACAATAATATTTGATTCATCCTTGCTACTGCTGTAACAAGCACCTTTATTTCAATAATGAACCTTTATTTCAATAATTTATAAATCATACTCGTACTTTCATTCCAGTTGTGCATCGGACCCATATTCTCACTTTATGTGTGAATGATCTCTTTTATAATTTTGAAAAAAGACCCCCTTGCAGAAATCTCTTCTTTCTCCAATTTCTGTGTCTGTACAAATTGTGAAAAGTTCATTTGGATCCTTTAATATAGATATATATAATATATAANNNNTATATATAACTTTTCATATAAATACTTAACTAAATCTGTTTCATAATGAAAGAATTTTGAAAGGTACCACTAACCTTTTTTTCTTGGGAGAAAAAATTACACCATGGTTGCTTATTTATCTTCAGTTCATTTAAACTTATCTGAACTATTTAAAACTCCACAGGGTCATTCTCTGATAACTGTAAAATGTCAGCACTGAGCACAACATAGGCTACAAGAGTTACTAAGGTCCTAAGTAGTTTTACTGTGAGCTGAGTTCTATCCAGTGCATTTACAGTTCTAGCAGCCTCTGATTTGGGAACTTGACAACTCTTAGGATATATCTGCGGGCAGTGCAAAAGAGGTATACTCTGTACAGTATGTATTCTGTACAATATGCCTGAAGTTCAAGTGAGTTTAAGGAATTTTTTTCCTTCATTAGGGACTAAAATAAAAGAATGAACAAAAACAACATGAGGAAGAAATGTCAACATTTACTTGAATAATATGACTAAATAAAATCAAGGCTACTAATACTTTATTACTGTATATGTATTTTCTGTAGGAAAAGTGAAGTTTTATTGTGGAAAAACTGCAAATAATTTTGTGCCTTGACTCAATTGAACCCTGGACTGAACGGGAACACATTGATTGCTTTCTGGTTTCCTCTGAAAAAATTATTCAAAGATTATATAAAAATATCAAAACCTATGCATGGAATTAAAACAAGAACACAACAACAAAAAAACCCTACAAGTGGTTTTGCTGAATATTATGGAGTAATGAAACCATTTACTGCACAAGTATTTGACAATCCATGTACAAATAAAAAATAAATAAAAGAAATTTTTATACAACCATTATTGAAGTAATCTTATTGAAGGTTGGGAAACCTACAATAGCACAACACAGTATACTTAAAATAAGCTGAAATTTGGTAACTTGCAAGTAAAATCCATATATATGGAGAGAGAATTTTTTTCCCCTGCAACTATAAATCATTACAGAAAAAATCTGGAAGCTAAACTTTAGGGTAAACCACTATTCTTCTGAAATAAGGTATAGATGTATGAATTTTGGCAACAGACCTTAGTTCTCAGGGTGATGAATAAACCATAAAAGATTCTGACTTACTTTGTGCAAGTATTGCCTTTGTAATAATAGAAGCATTCTGGTTGTATTTATGGAAGCTGTCTACCTTTTGAATATGAAGGAGTAAGTTTGGCCATTTCTTCAGTGATTAGTAAAATTACTGCCTTGATATTCGCAGTGTTAGAATAATCACAGAATCGCAAAATTAACTAGGTTAGAAAAGACCTTTGAGATCATCAGGTGTACATCAATGTACTGCTACATATGTAAGCTTGAGCAGTGGACGAAACCTAGCAATATGGAATTCAGAATGATCTACTTTATCTTACAAAGGTGCTGTAAACGGAACTAAATTAGTCTTTCAAAATTTTAGTACAATATACAATGCTTTTAGAGCCTAAGCTAACATGCTCAATGAAAATCTGGGTAGATTTGCAACTCACAAGGATTCACTCTAAAATCAACCTTTATTTCAATTCTATTTTCTTTAAAATGTTATTAAAATTTAATCAATCTTGCTCATATTAGCATCTTCATTTGGTTATAAACATTCCTGCATCACCAAACTCAGATTCTCATCTGAGAGATGTAATATGTAGTAGCGTAATAGTGTAATAGAAATAGTGAGTTCTGTTTGCAATGTAATGTAATAGTGATTTCTAATGTAATAGTGAGTTCTGTTTCTTGAAATCTGAAAAAGTTTTGCTATTTCTATTTCCTGGTTCAAAGAACTGACAGTTCACAGACTGACCAGTTACTTTTACAGACTTTATTAGCTAAAAGTTAAACCACCTCTTTGAACTGTGCTTTAATTAATAAAGTAGCAAAACCTTGTGTGAGGCATGAAACTGTAGTTTCGTCTCACTGAGAGTAAACATAGAGGCAAATACTGTAATTATTTTCTATTTCCTAAGAAACATACAGATATCAGGATCAAGATGGGGATACACAGATTTGTTTTTTTCATGCACAGTCAGAGAACAAATATTCCATGCCTGGGTTTTAGTTAATGCTGTATTTATAACCAGCCCTATGCACTTTCTGACTGCTTAAGAAATTGTATAGTTGACAGCTAGTTTGGCATTGCCTTGGTCCCTGGGGATGTAACAATATATGGGTAAATAGGTTCCAATACTCATTGGATATTATTGATATCAGGGTCAGAGTATTGTCCTTTTCTCCCCTTGATTTTAACCACAGCAGGTGCAAGATTAGCAGTCAGTCATTACTGTGATTTGTGTGCACATTAGGTTGGTATGCTGAAACAAATGACTCTAAAGGGAGTGGATATGTTTTACATAATAATAGGTGTAAGCATCTTTGTTATGATGTAATCAAATAGGAAAAAAAGATGAAAGGATTTTTATAAAAGTTCCATGTCACATAACTATCATTAATCTCAAAAGACAGAAGGGCATGCCAGCCCCTTGGGTTCCTGAGCTATTGAAGTGAAAACTAACTCTCCCACTGCTGCTGACCTCAATTCCTTAGCCCAAATACAAGTAGTTCCACAGTAATACTTCTCTATATGCAAAGATCTTAAAGATATAAGATAAAATCAGTGAACAATTTGATAGCATAGTTATACAGTCATGTCTCCTATATCGTGCACCCGCGGTCTTATTTGGGATCCGCGTAGCCCAACTTTCGCGTTGAATGGCAGTCACACCACCGCTGCCGACACCACTGCCCCTGCGACCCCTGCAGCCACTGTCGCTGCCCCCACCACCATCACCCGCATTGTGGCCACCGCCTGTGCTTCCCTCGCTGCTGCCCGCGCCCCCACTACTGCCCCTTCCACCGCCTGGGCTGCGGCGGCAAGTCGCGCATGCGCAGTTGTGAAACGGGTCTCCTACATTGCTAAAAAATCATGCTGCTAAGATTTGAAGCTGCAATATGGGGGGCACAAAGTGCAAGAGGGCTGACTGTATTATCAAGAACAGTTCATCTGGAGATTCAAAAAAGTACAAATTTAGTGTGTTAGGTAAGGGCATAGCAATTTAGGGATTTTAGTGAATTAGTGAACATTTAGTGAATTTCTAGTGAATTTTAGAAGAATTAGTAGACTTTAGAATCATTCAGAAGGCCTGGGAGTTAAGGTTGACTATTAAGGGTGTTCTGCAGTGTCTGAAGGTAAACCAAAGTGAGAGTTAGCCAAAACAAGGGGAAAAGAATTAACAACATTGAAGCTAATTGGTTGAAGGATTCATAGTAAATGACATAGTGTTGAAAGGATGAATATTTATGGAGCAATTTGCATATGTATGAGACATGGGGTTAAAGATGGGTGACAAATCTGGACGGTTCTCTTTTGGCACCTGGCAAGGGCAGGGGACACTGCAGCCTCTCTTCCTTTGTCTCTTAGGCCAAAAATAAACTTTTCTGTGGAATGCAAGCAATTACATTGAGTCCTGACTGATTTTTCCTTAAGTCAAGTGGCTCTCCCCACCAGTAGAGAGAGGTTAACTACATGTATCAGGCTGTGAAACTGTTACCTCCTCTCCCTCTAACACTGGCATGCAAAAGCTTTGCAATGGTTTTGCACTCATGATCCAAATTAACCTAGAAGGCCTGGGGTGTGCAGTGATGCGGCATATAAATTGCTGCATGATGAAAGTTGTGGATTACAGTCAATATTAATCTGGCAACATAACTTGGGGAAGAATAAAAACTTTTCATACTGTTGCCCTTCTCTCCTCCAAAAAAAGGTTGGGCTATTGTTAGAAATACAGTCACGCCTCAGTTATTCATGCTGTCATATTCATGGCTTCTCATATTCATGGAAATTTTTCCTGTAGTTTTTACTCAGTTAGTCATGGAGTGGTGTGGTACCAAATTGCTAGGGTGGGTGGCCATGGTCCCAGCTGGCTGGCCCTGCAAGGAGTCAGGAAGTTTTTAACTGTAACACAGAGATCCACATGGAGAGGACCTGTTCTGACCCTTCAGGCCCGGCAGCCAGCTTGGACTTGCCAGCAAATATGCATATATGCACATAAGCACATATTCATACCCTCAGAAAAAGCACTACTGCCAGTGCTAGCTGCTGCAGCTAAAGGGATAAAATCCTGACTCCCACACTCCCTGTTGCCTTAAGGAACTCGGTATGTTGCAGTGTTTCAAAGTTGCCATATTTCTGACAATAATTTGCCACATTAATGTCTGACCTGTATCCATGGACTAAAGGTTCCGCGGGACCCATGGGAGACCTGTAATCCATGGATACGGAGGTACGACTGTTGTGAAAACATGGGCCACTTCAAAATAGCTGTCTGGTTGTAACAGGTTTTACCCTGGTTGGATGCCAGGGGCCTGAACGATCGCTCAGTCCCAATAATAGGATGATATACAAAGGGTGGTTTGGAATAAGGCAGTTTAATATGAGCACTGATAAAGCAAAGGAAAAGTCCGTGTAGAAGCAAAGCAAAAGAATTAATATCTACTTCCCATCAGCAGAGGTGTCCACATCCAGGGAAGTAGGACTTCTACTTCNGTAGTTTTTACTCAGTTAGTCATGGAGTGGTGTGGTACCAAATTGCTAGGGTGGGTGGCCATGGTCCCAGCTGGCTGGCCCTGCAAGGAGTCAGGAAGTTTTTAACTGTAACACAGAGATCCACATGGAGAGGACCTGTTCTGACCCTTCAGGCCCGGCAGCCAGCTTGGACTTGCCAGCAAATATGCATATATGCACATAAGCACATATTCATACCCTCAGAAAAAGCACTACTGCCAGTGCTAGCTGCTGCAGCTAAAGGGATAAAATCCTGACTCCCACACTCCCTGTTGCCTTAAGGAACTCGGTNAGTTCTGCTCCATTCTGTGGACTCTCCTCTCCATGGGCCACACGTCTCTCCCGGGACTCTGTTCCCTGGGCTCTAACGGGCTGCAGCCTCCCTCTAACATCCGCCTGCTCCAGTGTGGGCTCCCTCTCCACAGGCTACAGGTGGATTTTCTGCATCCCTGTGTTCTCTCCATTCCAGAGAGGGCTGCAGGGGGACAGCCTACTTCACCATGGTCATCACCCTGAGATGCAGGGAGACACTTGGAACACCTCCTCCTCCTCCTTCAGCCCTGGCCTTGGTGCCTGCATTTGCTGTTACAACTTCTCATGGCTCTTCTCTGGCAGCCATCTTCTTCCCGTTACTTTTTTTCTTCCCTTCTTAAATATGTTATCACAGAGGCGTTTCTATCTCTCATGATTGGCTTAGCCTTGGCTGGCGGCGGGTCCAGCCAGGAGCTGGCTGGCATTACCTCTGCCAGCTATGAGGGAGGCCTCCCCACTACAAGGCCTCCTCACTACCAGAAAAAAACAGCCACAGCAAAACCACTGGTGTTCTGAATTTTGAGAGCAAAAGTCTGTCTCTATCCTAATCAATCTGGAACTTGGATGAAGAGGAGGAAGTAATTGGCACAGATTTGAAATCAAGTATCTGGATAGAAATCTTTGAGCAGACACCTCTTCCGCAGTTACTTTCTTGATTTTCCCCCCAAATGAAGATAGATGTCTGTTAAAAGCAAGTGCTTAATTTTTTTCAAGGACAATGTACCATGTCTAAGGGCATACAACAGCACCAGAATGTTCTGGTTTTATGACCTCCCTTCTGTGAGTGGCATTTTGCTTTGTGTTGTGTTGCATTTTACAGGCAACATGGAAACTAAACATATCTGCTTTTGAACATCTTTAGTTTAGTATACATTATTAATTGTATTCAAAATTTGGTAGAACAGTTTACGTTTTTACTGTGCAAGCTGTACGTTGAACTGTCAGGGAAGCAATTTATCAAGGTACAAATTATGTAGCATCATTGGATCCATTTATTCATTGTCTCTATCATAGTAACTTCAAGAATGAGTAGAAGAACACAGAAACTCAGCAAGGATGTAGTTTCAAAAATGTCTCAATTATAAATGCATACCTTATTTTGTACAGGGGATTCAGAGTTGTATTAGGTTTGCAAAGAAATTTAAACTGAAAAAAATGAAGGGAGTAGATCTAAGGAATATTTTAGCATTTAAAAAAAATTATACAATCATTCTGTCTAATGTTATTTCAGATTCATAAAAATAAGTCAGCTGAGGAGGAAATAAGCATGACTTAAATGATTTAAAACTTAAATATTTAAAGAGATTAAATTCAGAAACTGTAGAAAATTCAGATATTTTTAACTTGAAAATTAAAGGAGATAACTTGATCTTAGCTAAACTAGGAATTATATAGCTTAGGAGTGTTCATTTTCTATTAAACTTGCAAGGCTACAGGATAAGAATACAGTTAATGTTTAACTACTAAAAAATATCTGATTCTAATAGGAACAGCCTCTGTAGATTCTCAGCTGCAATGATTGCATTGCTGATTAAACAAAATTACAAGGATCTGTCACATACTGTTCATTTCTACATTTTCTCCCCACTGAGCAAAGTATAAAGTTTAAACCATCTTACTTCTTTGGCATTTTGGAAGAAATGTTTGAGTTTATTTTTTTTTATATTTGTTCAATAAATGTAAATGTGGGAGAGAGTAACACCCAGAAAATTCCTGCCTCTCAGATCTTAGGCATCTTCTTGGTCTCAGAAAGTTCTTGTTTCTAGAGGAATTCTGGGAAGGGAACATTATCATAGATTATACACCTGCTCATGTGATACCTGTTCTAAGCTATGTAACTTGTAGGCTGGTGGGAATAGGCTTGAGGCCACAGAATCAAAACCAATTGGCATGAGTTTGAGGAAAATAGAACTAGAAAATCAACTAGAAAGAAGAGATTTTGTTGATAAAGATACTAGTATTTTTATTCACTTAGATTTTCATGCAGTTTCATATGACGTGATATTTTAATTAAGTGCATATGAAAAAGATTTAAAATTAGATTTGAGAACAGAATACGTTAGATCTGAGAATATTGTGATTTAAGCCCAACGAGCAAATAAGTACAATAATTTTTTAGTCACTCAATGGAGAGGAGAATCAGGAAAAAATTGTAAATGATGTGAGTTGAGATAGGAACAGTTAAAAAATTTAAGCAAAATATAATAATAATAATAATAATAATAAATATAATGATATCATCTTAATAATGATAATAATAATGATAGTAATGAAAATTAGAGAGGGAGGGGAAAAAAACCCAAGAGAAGCAAGTGATGTGCAATACAGTTGCTCATCACTCACTGGCTTATGTCCATCTCATCCTCAAGCAGCCATCAGCAGCTCCTGTATGCAATGGATATGATGTTCTATTGTATGGAATACGTTATGGAATGACCCCTTTGTCCAGTTCAGGTCAGCAGCCCTAGCCATTCTCTCTCCTTCTTGTGCGTCTTATTACTGGCAGGGTACAGGATNTCACTGACAGAACATGAGATACTGAAAAGTCCTGGACTTGGGTCAGCACTACTTAGCAACAGCCAAAACATCAGTGTGTTTTCAACATTATTCTCATACTAAATTCAGAGCACAGCAGTGCACTAGCTACTAAGAAGAAAACTAACTCTGAAAGCCACTGAAACCAGGGCAAACATAAATGGGANGAGTGGCTGCTGCTGTCCTCTCAGGGATAGGGTTTTCTCCGGGAAAGAAAACAAAGCCAGCCAGCAGAGAAACCCATGAAGATGTTGATAGAAAGCTGAATCCAGGTCTGAAAATCCTCTCCCCCTCAGCAGCCAGGCAGGAAGACACAGGGAAACAGCAATCAAGACAGGGGAACAGGAGTCTGAGGCAAAGGCAGGAACTCCAAACTTCAGCAGTCTTCCAACAGCAAGCTCTCAGCACAACCGAAGGAAGGAGAAGGGTGAGGGGTGCAGGTGAGCAACAGTATTTAAAGGCTCTCTTCCCAACATTCCGAAAGGGAAAAGCCCAGGAAACGAGGCTTTTAGGGAATTGAGGTCCCACTCTCTTCAATGGTTTACTTGTCCCCTTTTTAGGGGGCAGTTAGTTCACCTACAACTCCCAGAATTCTCATGGGCAGTCCCTTGCAGGAGAATTCTTGTTTTTCTGGCATTGAAAGTGTCAGCCTCGTGGCTTTCCAGACTTGCCTCTGAAAAGGTACTACTCTCTGTCTTCTGGGGAATTCTCATGGCCAAGCTCTGCTTGGACTCAGCCTGGGAGGATCTCAAACCTCGGCATGAATCCTCCCATTTCCCTTGGTCCCTCTCCCTCCCCGCCCCCACTCCCCGAACTCAGGAAGGGGTGAGTGGGGGGGGGTGCAAGGGGGAAAGAAAGAGGGAAGTTTATTATTTTTCTTCATTGTTGCNTTTCCTCTGTGAACATTTAAAAAGAAACCTTGACACCAAACCCATGACAGGAAGTTTTCTTCAAATGGAATTTGGTTCTTCTAGTATGTCCCTGAGATCAGATACTCATTTTATGTTATTCAACATTTCCATCAAAAAGTGGTCTGAAGACTAAAGTTAAAATAAAATAGAAGATCATTACTGGACACATCTGCAGATAGCAGAGAGAAAAAAACCAGAAAATAAGGAAGAACATCTAGTACAGAATTAGCAGAATTTTTTGGGATACAAAAAAAGAAGCATGCATCTCTTAAAGGCAGATGTGAAGTCTTTTCATGGTTTTTATACTGTGATTTGAGAAAAAACTTAGTGACTTTGTTCATGGTTTTTTGCTTTGATACAGTGATAAATTAATTGCCAAGTGAATTTAAATGATAAAATCATATAGCATGTGGTATGCATTTGGCACTTTTTATTGTTGGATCTTGCTGTTCTGTTCAATTTCTGCAGCTAAGAAAGGTATCGAAGTAATTTTGTAATTCAAAGAAGAATCATGACAGTGATCAAAAGATTGCAAATTATGCTTACTTAAATATGCCTTTAGTGAACAATGCAGGCTTCTCAGAGGAATAAATAGGGCTTGGGTAATTTTGTCACAGATTGGAAATACTGGCATAGAGAACAGAAACAGGTCTTTGCCCACAACAAATTTTAACAGGTTTGACAGGATCAAAAATTTTGTTCCAAAATAAAGCTTTCTTCTTTGTTTTTCTAATTTTCTTCTTCTATAAGTAAAAAGGGCTTCAAGTGTTTCTTCAAATCTTTATCTCCATATAAGGTGTTTTTTTCCAAAAGTTATTTTCATTGTGACTGGATTTATTTCAGGGAAGTATCGCAACATTTGTAATCTATGGGTTCAAGCTGAATGTTGATAGAAGTCTCTTCTTTTCTATGAATTTATGAATACAAGGATTGATTTACCTATGACAGTCAATTTACAGTCATACCTCAGTAATTTGTGGGTCCTCAGTTTTCTGTGGAAATTTTTTCTGCAGTCCTTAATCAATGTTTTGTGGAGCGGTGTATTATTCCGTGGAACAATGCAGTCCCACACTGCCGTGGTGAGCGGCCCTGGCCCCAGCCAGCCCTGATAGGAGTCAGGAAGTCTTTAGCTGTAACACAGAGACCCACATGGGTTTCCATTCTGCAGTTCCGACATCAGTAGCAAGCCTGGAGTTGCCACCGCATATGCGTATATGTGCATTTGCACATATTCATAGCCTCAGGCAAAACACTCCTTCCAGTGCTAGATGCTGGAGTTAAAGGGAAAAAACCATGACTCCCAGGCTCCTCACTGCCCATAAGGAGTCTGAGATGCTGCAGTGTTCCAAAGATGTCATATTCCTAGCAATAATTTTCCATATTAATGTCCGACCTGTATTCGCAGATTAAAGGTTTCACGGGACCTGTGGGAATATAGGGGTATGACTGATTTAAATGAAATTTTTTTCAAATAATTTTCACTTTCATCTCCTGGAAAAAAATTAACATTGGATAAAATAAATCAAAGAATTAACATACATGCAATATCTTGTTCTTCACAAGTAGACTACCACATTAGTCTTGGCTTTATCTACATGAGATAAGCTGTAATTAATTATTATTGTAGTAGAATTGTCAAACCTCTGTTAAAAGCTGAAAGACCTTCTGGTTGAAAAATTCAATATCAACAAGGATCTAATAAGAAATTACCAGCTCAAGAGTTTAGTATCTCAGGGTTGAAGAAAAAAGTATAAAAGATGAAATGACTTACCTACAAACACAAAATTACTGCCAACCAACTAAACAAACAAAAAAACCCAAACACACAAACAAAAATATCCAAAAACCAAATAAGGAAAGATTGGTAGTCTTCAGATACTCAGGACATTATTTTATTTTACACATTTTTTAACTTTATTTTATTTAAAAAATCAAAGACATTTTAGCTTAAATAAAAACAGACATTTTCTTATGTTATTGGTAAAGAATATTCACTTAATGTTTCATTGGGCACCTTCTATCAGCATTTCTACTTTTTGAGTGCAAAACAGTCATATCCTTGAGACTCTGTTTTGCATAGAGTAGTGGAGAAGGAATGGAGTAAAACTGACTGGAGGACTATTCTATGGCAGACATCAGAGTGTTTTGATCATAGAGTAAAATAAATCTTTATCATTAATGTTATACATCAATGTATTCTACCTCATTGTCTTTTCTATTTTACCTAATGACAGATGAATCTTGACTATACAAATTTATCTGTATCTAGAATTATAATCTCACACAGTGCACTCAATAAATGTGCAAGAATCAGCTGAATAAAATATAATTAAAT
>WEKX01016520.1:5250-22884 GCA_013390025.1 Pitta sordida | reverse complement strand
GTGATTCTGTGATTCTGTGAATATTTGCTCCCTTACCAATTCATTTTAAGAACATACTGTGGAAATAGGATATATGTGGTGCACTTATCCCAAAGAATACCTTTGCTTTCAGCTAGCATTTTAACAAAATACCCTCATGGAAAACTCATAGACGCAGTTCCTGTAGATGAGCAAACTCTCCTAAGCCTGACAGCAGAACGTTGAGATCCCTCCTTCACCCTGTGGCCTCAGAGCAGGGCAGGTCAGGGGGTCCGTTCTCACAAGGTGGATATCATCAACAGTTGAGAACATTTTTCTCTATGAAACAAGCCAGTATGTACTTTTTTGCCTGAAAGCAGTCAATAGTATACTCCTTGAGGGAAGCTGCTGTGTCAGTCCAAAGTGTTAGTTGGAGAGCTCGTCTGCTGGCCAGGCTCCCATCTGCAAACCCCAGTCCATTTCTCCCTGCAACTCAGCCTGTCCTGGGGCATAGGGTCAACCTCTCCCTCTGCTCCCTGTCTGTTTTAATCACCTGATGTCTTTGAAGTCACTTCAAAGGTCTGCTGTTAAAAATTCATATTCAGTGGATGAGGCTTCCTGTTGTTTTAGGCACGAAAATTGCCTCAAGTAATGGTCCTGCTCATGTCTTGATGCTTCATTCAACAGCTGGCTACATTTCCCTGTATCTCTGCCTCCTAACAATATGGTTAACCCTTCAGAACCTCTTACAAAAAGCATGCAGGCCAGAAGACAAATACTGAAAACAAAATGTTTTGTTATACTTCACTATGCAGCTATTGTGCAAAGTTTGTGAATATGGCATATTAATGATTATCACAGGATCTGGAGAAAACTGCTTCTTTTCCCACTAGTTTTACTTCTGAACAAATCCACTGGTTTCCTTCCATTTCAGTGATGTGAGATTGGACAGAAGTCTCATGTGTGTTTGTCCCTTATAGAAGATTTACTGAACTGTTGTGTAAATCAGGATTACCCGCACTGAAGTCATTACTCACAGCCATAATCCATAAATATTCTTTTACTGCTGTTAAAGTTGTGATTTTCTTTGAAGTTGTAATTATTTAATATTCACAATTAAAATCCTACTCAACATTCTGGAGATATGGCTGTCAAATATGCATTAGTGAGGTGGTTTTATAGGACTGAAGATGAGATGCCTTAGAGCTATGAACTGGTGAGTCTTACCAATACTTTGAAGCACTCAACAGAGTCAACAGACATATTTGAGGCCTCCAATATCTGTTTTGTCCAGGTAATAGACTAGAAACAGTGAACTGAGGTTTTCCTCTGCAGCAGTGCCTGCCTCTTTTTCAATTTGATCACTTTTCAGTATGGGTGTTTGTGGAGGGAGCAGAGACCAGAGCTCCACTGATCTAGCTTTTGGTTTATATCTCTGAATTACAGCTCACCTAGATATGCTCTTGCTTTCTTGTCAGACTTGAATATCTCAGACCTAGAGAAAATGTGACTCATTGTGTGCTGTGAGCATTCATTTTATCACATCTGTTTGGGAGATTTTGTGTACTCTAATAACATCTTCATGTTTCTGAACACAGATTCAGCACATGGCTGTATCTTTTTTATAAAATGCTGCACTGATTTATATTGAATCACAATATTTTTAAACACCTGGTTCAGATCTTAAGTACAAATATCACTTAAGTCTAATTAACTAATCTGCAAGATAAAATCTTACGAGAATGTGAACTATATAAAAGTTAAATTGATAAAAAGTTTTCTAAATCTTTTTTTTTTGCATCTACACAGAAATGATCTAGTAGATTTCTATATTTATAACTGAAAGCTCTCCTAGGAGCAAAATATTTAGCTGTAAGGAGGGGAAAAATCTATGCCCATAGTATGATGTCGACAAAAATTCAGAAAAGGTTTGACTGCAGGAAAAAAAATAATTAAAATGATTTTCACTAGAAAGACATTTTTCTTCATATACTCTGAACTTTCTTAGACTGTCCTCAGAGATGACACACCCAACATGGACTATGAAGTCTGTAAGTCAAGCCTCTTGATTATGGGCATGTCTATCCATTTAAGAATACTCCCTGTTGACTCACCTGAAAATGCAGCTTACAAAATGTACAGAAACACTCATAGTCATTGGAAGGAAGTCAACATGCAGAATTTCTCGGAGGTGATTGTCTTGCATGCTGCACACCTACCTAATAACAAAGGAGTGGAAGTTATTCAGGGATGAATGCATTCAAAAGTTGCATCTCCATGGAAATAGATGCAAGATTAGGGCAAAATGAAGAACAGGCCTTCAATTAAGTCATGAGGTATGAAATATTACCTAAGTTATCTCTTTGCAATATTTCTCAGGCATGTTTATTACTGCAGATGAAAGAAGTTTAATTCATTGGTATACGTGTATCTCTCCCTACCTGTGAGCCTGCTCTGTGAAAGAAGAGAGTTTATTTTCTGACATCACAGGAAAAAATACATATTCCTTCATGAATACTAAAAGTTTTAGTCCCTACTATAGGTCTTCTTGAACTTAGCATATGCTATTTTCTTCACTGTGTTCATCCTCAGTTCTACCTCAGAAAGGTATGTAATTATAATTGAATTGTTCCCAAACTGTATTATTCCCAGCTTAGAGAAAGATGTACTCTGAGTAATAACCAAATTGGAGACAGGCTTGCCCTCTTTGGTATTATTGCTCACTCCAGCTCGGCCACTAAAAAAGAAAGATAGAATGCATACAACAGCAGGATTCCTGAAACAACGCAGATAGAGACTGAACAGTTCTTGATTTTGTTATTAGCCCCTCAGACTATGAAACTCAAACTGAGGAGAGTCATGAGGATGATACAAAGCAAACAGCCGTAACGTTTCTTATTGTACCGACAATGGAATCAAGATAACTTTCAAAAGTTATCTTTTGAAATCTCTGAAATGGTAATACTCTCGGATAATGAAGACTGCTTATCATTATACAGTCACAGAATATGCTGAGTTGGAAGGGACACACAAGGATCATCAAGTCTTAACCCTCCACAAGACCATCCCCAAGGGTCACACCATGTGCCTGAGAGTATTGTCCAAATACTTCTTGAACTCTGTCAAGATTGGTGCAGTCATCACTTCCATGGGGAGCCTGTTCCAGCACCAAACCACCCTCCGAGTGAAGAAACTTCTTCTAATACCTAAACCAAGCTTACCCTGACACAACTTCATAATATTCCCATGGCTGTTCATACCACTGAAATGATACACAACTTGTTCATTAAGCCATTAGTCAGATAACTTAAAAAATGAGCAAGTTAACATTAATTTAAAAATCTGAATAATATTTTTTAAAAAAAAATTCACCTTGTCCAGACACAGAAGTTGTGGACGTTACCAAGGGAGAGATGTGCACCATGTGACAATAGTCCTAGTACTCATGTGTGAGCATGTGTTCTCAGCTTCATATATCTTCTTCCTCTTTATCTGTCTTAAAGCCTTTGAATATAAAGAAAGACTCTGCCCTTGTGCTAGACTGCCATCATTATCCCTTTGAAGAGGTGATGTGGGGCAGATTCTGGTAGGGAAGCTGCTGACTTTGCCTGTGCTTGATCCATCTCTTTGCAAAGAGAAACATTAGGTATGGGATGGTATGCCAAATGTTCTCAACTTCTCACTTTCCTGAGACCTCTGGAATTGAGTCAATCTCTGTACGTAGCTAAAAATTTGTGTGAAAAAAATATGGTTTAATGGAATATGGTAAATATGGTAAATGCAATATTGTTTAATTCTGGCTTGTCTGGGTATTTAGATATATCCTTTATATTTTTTCTTTTTCTGTTTAAGATCTAACTCTGCCTCTGCAGATACTACCACAGTCAAAAGAGGTAACAGAGCTTTTTATAGCAGACTGAAGCCCTTAAGTCCTTTACTTGTATTGTTATACTGTGCTTGTCTCCGATAGGTTCCTTCTTTGTCCATTCTTTCTTCCAGAAAGATACCTAAATGAATCAAAATGCTCTTTTGATGGAAAATAGCTAGAGTTTAATTTGATTACCACCTTAAATCAGGTGCCTTCTATAACACTGAAAAGATACGTGTCCCAATGTGGTGAGTGGTTCTTACCTGAGTTGTTTCCTTATTTTCTCACACCACCAGTGCAGTAAGGAGAAAGGCCCTTTAGGTCAATATACAAGTGAAATTTGTCAAGAAATATTTTAATTCCTCTGCTATACAGGGAGAACACTGTAGGTCAGAATATAAAATAATCTCTCTTTAAACGCATCAAGGTGTTTAATTCGTCTAATATGTGACTGCTTCTTGTTATCTGTTGTATGGTATCTTACTTGACAATCAGCATATTGGGTCTGCTGTTGGAATGTGCACATAGTGTACTATTTCTATGATATAGCACTACCCTGTCCTACAAATTGCCCAGCAAGGCAGGTCTTTTGATGTTGTTCCTGACTCCTAAAGGTTTTGCTTGAATAATCTTGGATTAAGTTAGTGGTTTGTACCATAGAGACTGCAGATATCTTGTAAACCCTTTTCTATGATCCTGATCATTGTGATTGCCGTAGCCCACTATTGTACTTTCCATTAAATATGTTCCAAAATCTTATGTCAACATTGGGCAATATATAAGAATAAAATTGTTTCTCAATAATGAACTGACAATGTGTCATTTTTCATAACAGAATATCACAGTATCACAGTATTAGCAAGGTTGGAAGAGACCTTGGAGATCATCGAATACAACCTGTAACCCAACACCAACCCATTGTCTAAACCATGGCACTAAATGCCTCATCCAGCCTACTCTTAAACACCTCCAGGGACGGCAACTTCACCACCTCCCTGGGCAGACCATTCCAATGGGCGATCACTCTCTCTGTGAAAAACCTCTTCCTAAAATATATAATTTTTTTCTGAAAAATACATACATTTACTACTTCAAGAAGATATGATGTTTTGCAATTTCTTACTTAACACAGATTTTGAGAAAGTCTGTGCCAATAATTCTTAAAGAAAAAATAAAATCATTTTGAAAATGCAAATTTTATCCTGAAACTGAGCTAAGTGTCTGCACACTGAAGCATTCAAGAGAGAAATGATTCAGCCAGCTCCAGGACTGGAAGAGTGACAGATGCATGAGGGCAGAATGCACCAGCCTTACTGAGACACACGTTCTTGCTGGGATGTTATGTGAAGCAAATGCAGCTATAGAAATTTTTGAGTTGTAATTGGTACATCCATGCTGCCCCCATTTGTGTATATCCGTATTAATACAGCAAACATTTAGGGCTGCTCTGGGGCTTTTTATATATTATTTTCACCAAGACACTTCTGGTTTAGCTGTATTCCTACTGTATTTATTGTGAAGCCATTGGTTTATCTCATATCTGTACCTCTGAAGCCATTGTCTTCCATCTCAATAAAGAAGATGAGCTTTTGTCCACATCCGGTTCTTCTTCCCTATCAAGGTCACGTCTCAGATCTTTGTATCCTATTTGGACTTCCTTGTGGTTTCTGTCTATGAGCAGTGTGTTCCTGTTTTGTGTACTGCATAGAGTAACATCAGAGAAGTCAGTGCTTGTAAAACCAAATTAAGGTGTGGGTGCATGTAGGTAGCCATCAGTCTTGTGTACATGTATTGATGTCATAGTGGCACTTCCAGCCTCTTCCTTTCTGTGGTTTCTCTTCCACCCTCCATGATCCAGTCTTTCTCCGTCTTTCTCATCCTTTATTTGATTTCAGTTTGCATAATTTTCTTACTTCATGGGGTCAAGCCTAATTAGGACTTGTCACACTCTTTGCATGGGAACTTGAAGGAACCTGATAAGCTTCATACAACTTTCAGAACATTAGTCTGCATCTTGGCCCACCGGTGCTGACAGGGAGCCCAGAAGGTCGTAAGGTGTTTTGTAATTCCAGTTTGGTACTAAATACTTTTGAGTATGCTGGCATGTACAGTGCCCCATTAGTTTATATGCTAAACAATAGCATGTTACAACTTGTAAAATCTGCTGTCACTGATTATCACAGTTCTTGCTGGCTTGATTTAGCCCTCAGAGACTGTTAATCGTGACTTTGTTGCTCTTGACCTTGAAACTGTAGTGGTCTATCACAACTTTCTCTAAAAAACAGACTGTGGTTCCTCAAGTCTGCAACGTTTCATCCTATGAGTGATCAACGTCTTCTTCACACACCTTGCATTTTTCTTGTACAGGTATTCGTGACAAAATACAAGGTAGTTGTCTGTTTCCTTTTCTTTCTTCTGTTAATTTATCTCTAAGCATGAAATACGCATCCAATAAATGCTGCCACCTCTTAAATCTGCTAATATTACTATCTAGATCCTCTTAAAGATACGCTCTTCCACCTACAGTGCCCTGGTAGAAGAAAGCAACTTCATGTGATTATTATATCTTAGGTTCTGGCCAACTCTAGAATTTGAACTACGTATTTTGCTGTGTGTAGTACCTTATTCTTTTTGTGTTGCCTAGTTCTGCTCATCATTGATGCAAATATAATGCAGTGTATTAATTAATAATTTACACAGTGTCTTATAATGTATAGAATTCGGGTCCTTCTATTCAGCAAACGTTTATTTAAGAGTTTTGGATTAAGTTTTCTGTCTTCGTTGCGAACTGGTGTAACCGTTCTGTTCCAAAAAGCAGTCACAAGCACTTCTTCTGTCAGAGTATAACTCCCCTCTGTCACAGTTAGAAAATCCCTCTTTTATTTAAAAAATCCCTAAAAACGAAATTGGAAGGACAAAAAAAATTTCGAAGTATTTTTATGCAGGCCTAAAATATTTTTTGTTATTTTCATTGGATACAATGTTGTTTTGTTGTCTTCTAGTGTTGGATTTTTTTCACATTTGACCTTTTAAATTTTTTCTGTGTTTTATCAACGTCATAATTTTGACCATGCTTTTGATCTTTTCCTGTCAATTCTCTTTAACATTTGGAGGCAAAGCTCCTTTCTCTCAACAAAGTGTTCTTGAAGGTAGACTAATATACCTCATAAAATAATCAAGCCTCCTATTATCAAGTTTTTATCTTTGATTTTCTATGTGGGTACCATATTGCCCAACTCTGAGAGTCTCCACTGTCTCTCCTGACTCTTGGTTTTATTTTTAAAAGGTAAGGCAAAACAGCTATCCAATTATCTCTCTACAATCTCTCTCATCAGAACTTTTTAGCAGTATTAGTGTCCCGAGCATCATTCTTGAGACTGTAAAGGTATTTTTTACTTTTCTAAAACTTAATTTTCTGATATCTAACTTCCATAGTCATACCTGTGTTCCAAAGTGATTTCTAGCTCACAAAATTGTGCAGCAGTTTAATCTGCAAAACCAGTACTCCCAGTGGTCTCGGTCCCTGCAAGCTGTTTATTTTCTCTGCTTCTCATACCTATCTGTCTTCCCTATGGCTCACACTTCCTTTTTTCCAATCTCACTAAACTGAATAATGCCTGACAGCCAGCTAATAGCGCAGGAGGAATCCCTTTCACTGTGAAAAAAGGTGTTTTATTTCAATGTGAATTTGCTACATCTTCAGCTCAAGTACAATCATGAGGAGAATCCTCTGAATACTTTCTTACTTTTGCATCCATTAGGATGTTGATGCTCCAGTTCACAGAGGCTGCAGTAATCATAAAGCCAGCTGACTCTGTATCTTTGGGATACTATAGCTTCATAGTTCAAAGATCCAGGACATCAGTTTCATGTTTGTTCCCTTCTATCATCAACTGACATGTAAGTATTGTTATGAAGTAATTGTAGTTTAATTATTATGCATTTTCAGCTGTGCTCAGCTACAAGTTAGACAATGGGCTTGGTTTCTTAGCTAAGCCTTCAACCTCCCATAACACTCCTGAGTTTAAACTGGTTCCATGGCAGCTCTGTCAAAGCACAGGGACAATGTATTTCTTTATGTAAATTGTTTAAACTCCAATGAATGCAATGTGTTTAAATTATTTTAATCCTTTAGGCACATAGGGTTTTTTCTGAAAAAAAACCCACCTTGAATTGAATTTAAATTAAAATTAAAAGGAAAACATCTGGACATACATAAACATAGATCTTTTGAGTGATGTAAACAACTTAGAAGAGTTTTTCTCAGCTCTATTACCAGATTGGTGAGATGGTAGGAAATGCATTTACTCTGTTTGAGAACTTAGACAAGATTTCAGTAGTGATTTTACTAGAGGAGGATGGCAAGATGTGGCCTGTGTAGGTATTCTTTAAACACTTATGTAACGCTCCTTATTTTAGTCTGCTTTATATTCTGTTGCATGACAAAACATAGATTACACAATTTTACACTGCATGGGATATTTTAATTTTTAATGAGCAACCTTTCAGAGTACTCTACAGTATATAAACAGGGAAGTTGTTATGGAATGTGGCTGTTAATCAGTATCGTGAATTTGCTGTTCACAGAATCACAGAATCACAGAATCAGTAAGGTTGGAAAAGACCATAGAGGTCATCAAGTCCAACCTATCAACTATTACCTAACCTAGCCAAACCTGTTACCTAACCTGTTGCCATCCTGCTACCAACACACCGTCCTACCTATAACGCACTACCCTAATATCTAGGTCATGCCACCAAGTACATCATCCAACCATTCTTAGGTATGTCTAGAGCAGTAAATATATTGAGAGTGAAAAGGAGCCCGAATTTCACATGATCTTGTTTTGTGGCATAGTATCATTCAGCCAGGAGGGCTGAAGTGGAGGTATGACTCTTACAGGAAAATTCTATGGTTTGCGGCCTCGGTCTCCACATATCAACCTGGTCTGGTTTTAAAATCCACTTTAGTACAGTGGTAAGTGTCCCCACCTGGCGAGTGGGAGACCCGGGTTCGATTCCCGCCAGGGAGACAGTGTTAAGAGTTGGACTCGATGATCCTTGTGGGTCCCTTCCAACTCAGAATATTCTGTGATTCTGTAAAGCAGATACATTAACTTAAACATACTGTGTTGAGGACATTGCTCTGAATGAGCAGTGTCAAGGACCAGATTCTAGTGATAATTAGTGCTCAAAAATATTAAAATAACCTATTTTTCAGTGATTTCCAGTAAGATACAGAATAAAATAAAAATATAGTTTTTATAGAAAATTGTTGCTTAATTAAAAGAAGTGAGAAAAGTCCATGCCATATGAATAGACCTTTTATGCAGGTCCTCAGTAGACAAGAGGTACACCGGTAAGTAAGTCATTGTAGGATCAGTGTTGTAGCTTATTATATGCAACAAGATAAGGGAACAAACATGAATTAAATAATTAAAAAACTATCTCAGGCATCAAATTAAATAATTTACAACCATCATAAGATATTGCAATAAATTAATGCCATTAAAATCATAAGCAATGCAGACAGGCCAGATGCCACACCTAAAGATCCAGTAGTGCCCATTTGGCTGCACTTCAGATCTGTTTGTTTCGTGAGTCCATATGCAGTGGCAGAACCCCAGTCAACCAGAGGAAAGGATCTGACTCTGCTTTGCTGATTTGCTGTAACAGTTTCACTAAGTACTTTGTCTTTTTCCCAGATGCTAGTTGACACTGTACTGCAGCTGGTGCACTGGCCACCAGCCACCTCTTCATCCTCTTCCTCTTTTTAAACCTAAAACTTCTTCTTTATCCATAGGGTAGGAAAGATGATCCTAACAACTACAGACCAGTCAGCCTGACCTCAGTCCCATGCAAAGTCATGGAACAGATGGTCTTGTGTGCCATTACACAGCAACTGCAGAACAACCACGACATTGGATCTAGTCAGCATGGATTTCGGAAAGGCAGGTCCTGCCTGACTAACTTGATCTCCTTTTATGATCCAGTGACTCGACTGGTTGATGACAAAAAGGCTGTGGATGTTGTGTACTTGGACCTTAGCAAAGCCTTTGACACGGTTTCCCACAATAAGCTTCAGGAGAAACTTGTAAAGCACGGGCTGGAAAGGAACATTTTATGCTGGGTTACAAACTGGTTGGAAGGGCACGCTCAGAGGGTGGTGGTGAATGGTGCAACATCGGACTGGCGNCAAACATGAATTAAATAATTAAAAAACTATCTCAGGCATCAAATTAAATAATTTAGAACCATCATAAGATATTGCAATAAATTAATGCCATTAAAATCTTAAGAAATGCAGACAGGCCAGGTGCCAGATATAAAGATCCAGTAGCGCCCATTTGGCTGCACTTCAGATCTGTTTGTTTCGTGAGTCCATATGCAGTAGCAGAACCCCAGTCAACCAGAGGAAAGGATCTGACTCTGCTTTGCTGATTTGCTGTAACAGTTTCACTAAGTACTTTATCTTTTTCCCAGATGCTAGTTGACACTGTACTGCAGCTGGTGCACTGGCCACCAGCCACCTCTTCATCCTCTTCCTCTTTTTAAACCTAAAACTTCTTCTTTATCCATAGTGGGTTTGGTTTGTTGGGGTTTTTTAGTATTTTCAGACTCTGGTCACATCTGTTGTAAGTCTTTCATATTTCTGTACAGTGTGAAGAGGTTCTGTCTCTCTCACTTTCATCCTGTTGTTCTGATATAATTCTTCCATTTCTTCATTTGGTCACTTCATCACAAAATATGGGCATACAGAGGGGACTGAATTGCTGATTGTCATCACAGATGAGGCTGTGAAAATTAAATGACTCAGTACTGAATTGCATAGACAGACACAGGCCTATGTATGTGCTTATGACTTGACTGAAGTTTCACTAGAGCTCTGAAAGAGGGATATATTTTTTCTAACATTGTATGACCTTTGCAGAAACAGAATATATAGATGTGAATGGCACTGTTGCATTTGTTCCTGTGGGGTTGTGGGTAGGTTTTGTTAGAATTGTGTTTGTTTGCATGCAAATAAAGCTGCAAGGTTTACTTTGCTTTTCTGTCTGTACACAGCTCACAGTATCTTATTTTATATGTAGGTTCTATTTGCAAATACATCTTTTTCAACACGGTGGAATCTCTTCCTTTGTAAACACTGAAGAGGTCTCATCTTGGATGTATGTTCAGTCTCTGTCCTGGGGCCAGAAGTCCTTTATCTATCCTTCATGTGTACTAGGGGAAAGAAAACTGAACATTAATCTCACAGGAAGCTGAACTAGGTACCTGGCAGCTCTTGCTGAAACATGTGTTTAGTCTTCACTATCATCTGACTGCAGAGAAGGAAAAAAAGGCTCTGTAAACTTTATCCTGATTTATATGTACAAGCAGGATTGACCTTGTAAAATGGACACTCAACTTTTTTAATTAATATTCTGCAGAATGTGTTCTTCGGGAATGTATAAAAATTCAGGTAATACTAATCATGAAATGCAAGAGAATGAAATTATATTTGTCATGTTACTTGCTTCTCTCCACCCCACAAGCCAAGATACAGGAGACAAGTACTTTAGCTCCATCTAGGAGGCAAAAAGTCTATTACTCTATCTACCTAAAACCAGATCCAATCAGTTTTTGGCATTTATAAACTGCATTTTGAAGGTTCTAATGAATTAGTCTTGCTGTATCTACCTGAGTCAGGCTTCCATTTCTGCCAGCATTTCTGTGGATGAAATTCTGAGAGTCTGATTTTGTCCAGTATAGCAGCAGCCAAATTTACATTTTAAGTAGCTCAATTCAGGTAATGGAGATAATAGAAAACAACAAAAAAAAATTAAACCAAAGGAATCCATGCCTGAAAAAGGTGAAATCAATTCTTATTACCTTATTGAACTTGACAGACCCATTTTAGTGGAAACAGTGAATAAAGCATAAGAAGGACTTTTGGCCCTGAACTCCTCATTCAAGGCCGCATGGAAAGTCAAGTACAGAGACAGAGTCAATCCCTGAAACAGTCTCTCACTTTACCCAGAAGATAGTCCACTTCTTCACGGTTAGTGTGAATCTTTCAAAGAATCCAAGAACCATAGAATGGTTTGGGTTAGTAGGGAGCTGAAATCCACTTTAGTACAGTGGTAAGTGCCCCACCTGGCGTGTGGGAGACCTGGGTTTGATTCCCGCCAGGGAGACAGTGCTAAGAGTTGGACTCGATGATCCTTGTGGGTCCCTTCCAACTCAGAATATTCTGTGAAATCTGTGAGCTTAAATATCCTCTAGTTTAAATCAAGCAAATTGTCTTCTAATATAAGACTATATTTTTCATTTTTATTAAGTGTATTTGAGAATTGTAGTATCAATACAAAGGAATTGTGGGGTTTTACCTGCCTGATATAGTAGTTTTGTTGGAACATAAATGTCTTCTGACTGTCAACATGCTCTTTTAATTTTTTGCATGACCGTTTATCAATCTAATCAGTCTAGTATCATGAAATCAATCTCCCACTTTCATGATAGTCTTCCTGCTTGCTTCTTCATACACACTTCCTAGTTACAAATACTGCCTGTTCTTACACAACTCTCTGAGTGTTCATCTTTCATAATTTTTTGCTACTTAGGAAAGCTTTCATTTTTCAACTTTTTCTGAACTTTTTAAAAGAACACTGAGCATCACCAGTTCTTTTCACTTTAGCTCTTCAGCAACCTAATCCAAATTACACAAAGTTTTTCTGCAAGCCTAGGAGAAATCCATGTCTGGAGTTTCCTGATGTCTAAATAAAATTTAGTACATAACTTCTGAAATTAAACTCAGAGACCAAATAAGAATGTTAACACCTGCTGCCTGGAGTATTTTGTGTAGCAATTCACAGGTTCACAGGTTATTCCGAGTTGGAAGGAACCCACAGGATCATCTAGTCCAACTCCCAAGTGAAAGCCCACCCAGGGATCAGACCCACAAGTGTGGAACCATGGGCACCATGCTCCATCCACCCAAGCCTCCCATCAGGTCACTGAGCTCCACATCGAAATTCAGTTAAGACTATCAAAATTATTATCATCCTTTATATCATGCCTTCTGTGTACACGCACACAGTGTCCAAATGAAATTCCATAAGTAAATAGGGGTTTCAAGACCAGTCAGATTCTAAGAGCTGTTACTATCTCCTTGCTTTTCTTTTCTTAAGCATCCCACTGCCCTGAAACCACAGTACTTTGGAAGCTCTGAAGAAAATTTGCTTATGTTTGGTTTATTAGATTATGCAACTGTAGAGTACTTTCACTACACCTGAATACCCTCACTTGATAGTTTTACTCTGCTACCAATTATTTCCCTGAGTTTGAAGAGGCAATTTATGGCTAGCAAAGATGTCAGGGTAACAGGAATTGGTCTTTCAAGTTTTGATTTCTTCTCTGCCTCATGACTATTTCAAGGCTACACACCATTACTTCATTTTGATAATGGCTTCTTTTCATCACTATGTAGAACAGAGAGCATGCAAGAAAGTTGAATGTCTTACATGCATAAAACCAACATTTGGATGTAAATGATAAAGAACATTAATCTGATACTGATTTATTTGAAATTCTTCTAGATTTTACAGTAACACAAGTGAGATAACAGGACAAGTGTAAGTTCCACTGGGGGAAGCAAAAACTCATTGGATAATGGACCTTTAATATAATTCTTCTGTACAGATTTCAGAAGATAGCAGAGGATTAAACAATATGCATCTAGAGAACAATGATTGTAAATATATTACATATTCTATAGACTCTGGCTGCTTTGAATGCAATAGGTGTAGGACATGGCTGATAGAGCCTATACACTGACTAAATAAAATTCATATGAATTCCTCAGGTCTCAGCATCGTTCTTTGTGGCAGCCAAAGTGAGTGAATTCAGAAACATTTCAGAGTGATTTCAGAAACATTCCAACCACTGCATTTATCTGGACAATGAAGATTTAAAGATCCTGTAGAGTTTAGATCCAACATCAGTTCTAAACTCTCTTCATGAAACTTAATCTATTTGTTGCCTGCAAGCTAAACTCTTAATTGTAAAATACATGAAGGCATTTTATTATCAGTATTTTTAACAACACTATGTCTTGACAGGATGAAAGTACTTAGGTGAAATACATCGTTTTGTTTTCAATCACAAAATTGCAGACAACATCATATAACACATAGTTAAATTTCTTCTCACTATAACCATTAAAATGTGTATCAGTGTCACAACAATAAGACCTTAACACAACAATCTATAACAAAAGTGAGAAGCACTGCCCTGGTACAATTTTTATTACAAAATATACAATTGCAAAAGAGTAGGAAAGATTTAACTAGTTCTCTTGGTTGTATTTGCCAGCTGCTCTTTTCATATAATAACAATAAATTTAATTTTAAAATATGTTATTGTTTATATTCTTATTATCTCTCGTTCTTATCTCCCTTTTTTCTTTTTCTTCATCCGCATTTACTTCAGCTAACAAGCAATGAATTTAAGAAGTAATATCCAAAATCAATGCTTCCTTGTCTCTCAATCAGCTGTGTGCTTTCTGTCCTCTGAAGGTTGACAATTTTAAAGGAACTCTGGTATACTGAATCAGTGCTGCCCGCAGAAAAGTACTGTATCACTTCTCATGAAAATTAACCTAAAATCCACAGATCCCAAATGGTAAACAGTAACAATATTCTTCCGCGTGGAAATTCTAGTATGAATGCTAATTACTACTCTAAGAACTAATAGCTGCTGATTCCATATGGATTTGAATATTTGTAGCCCATTTTGCAAGTAGTAAGATCAGATTTAATGAAATGAGAGTCTTGTGAATGATTTTAAGGGCCTAAGAGGAAATGCACTTACAAAAGTTGACAATTTTCATGCTCTATGTAAATGTTTTCCCAGATTTTCAAATTTAAAAATCCTTCATTTTTAAGGTACTGTAGCAGAGGAGAAAGGCACATGACCTAGAGGTTTTTATGTTTTCCATGTTCCTTTGACACTCAGCCATTAGAAAAGGATAGGGGATCATGACCTTGCTTCTGTCCTCACAGTTAAAGTAGGAATGAATAGTTTCCATAGTTTACAGAGAGAATGCAATTTGCTTTCATAAAAGAAAGGTTGTATAACAGACCTAGCTAAGTCAGAGACAGGGAACACAGAGGTTGGACAAGTTTTTTAATTTTTAATTAAACATTCCATTACACAATGATGTAAAGTGCCAAAACCAATTTGTTTCTCAAACTGACTAAATTACTTCTAAAGTTCCTTGTTATTAGGTCATGAATCCATCTCCACAATTTATTATCTGGATAAACTACTTCCTTTGATGCATCTGAGTATAATTTCTTAGTACTAGGGCATTTTTTCCAGATAATTCTCTGACTTTATAAATAAGAAAATTTAAACATGACAGGTATGTGGTGAGATAGGAGCTACCTGTTTCTCTATCAGAAAGCATTTTGGTAGTGGTTGTGTCACTGTCCTTACAGAAGACACGTCTCAAACATCTTTAATGAAACCTACTGTCAATAGAAAAGGTCTAATGCACCTGCAGATGACTAAAGATTCCCATTATAGATGACATCACTGTAAGTCCACATAGGTTCCCCAGTTGTGGAATAGTGACTTCTTTGCTAAATGGATTGATTTATTTGACTCTAGAGAGACCAAGAACCAGTTTGTTTTAAATATTGTTGGTAAGAGCTTTTGGGTTTAGTTTCCTCTTTGATTCTCCTTACCCCACCTTACTTTTCTGTATCTGAAATCTAATTTCTTGAGAGTAGCTGAATGGACATTGTGCAGTCCTACCTGTGGGGCAAAGATGGAGTCCAGCATCATGTACAGATCACTATAAATAACTTGTTTTGTTATGAGGTTGTTCCCATCTCTTGTTCTGAAACAGGAAATAGCATCCAGAGTGATCTTATCCAGAGTGATACTTATTGCAAAACTCATGATTTTCCAGTTTTCTATGGATATCTCATTAAATCCATTTCTTTCTCTTACTCAGCCTCTTCAGAACCACATGCAATGCCTGTATCTTCCTGAAAATTAAACTCCAACTAACATTCTCAAAGGTGCACAGAAAGTTTGTGAGTTGTGTTTGGAGTTTTATTTCATTTGGAACATATTGTCTGAAAAGGCTGTGCATTCTCCATCCATGGAGATTTCCAAGATCTGACTGAAGTATGGCAATGAGCAACCTGTTCAGACCTCTGTCGACCCTGCAGAACATGGGACTAAGAGCTCCTGAGATCTTTCTGATCTGAGTTATCCTACTTTTTTCTACTACATCAACTCTGTTTAATCTCAAAGACTCCGAAGCCTCTAAGATCTAAAATAAAACCTGAGATATATCCCAACAGAGGCTAAATGGCATCTCACTTAGTCTTAATCCTTACGCTGAAATAATATTGTTTTATAATTCCAGCTAGTAGCAAATAATCTGCTGTACAGAACATGCTTATTATCACCTACAGCGTTTCTGTAACAGCTTTAGAAGGCAGGATTCTGTTCAGGACTCCCATTTAGGTGTCTAGGTGCGCTGTATGTGTTGAAGTTTCCACTGCAGCTAGTGGAGTGAGTTAGTTGAATAATAATTATGGACAGGATTCAGCTGCCTCTGTGTAGTCTGTAGTCCCCTAGTGCCAGTTCAGACACACCAGGAAATGCAAAATACTTACTGAGAGGCAGAAATTATATGAGACTTGCATTCCCCTGGAAAGGCAACTGGAAACCAAATATTGTACCATACACCAACTGAAATGATGTATGACATCAGTATCTAGGCAGTTGGATGTCATTGTAAGTCTCTGTTGAGGGATTAGCTACTTTCTCTACAACTATACCTCCATTGACACTAATGATAAGTGAGCCACTTGATGTGCCTATAGACACCTATTAATTTAGGTATCTTCATCTTAGATTGAATCCCTGCATAGGTAACCATCTCAGGCTGATTTTCATATTTATTATAGTTGATGAAGTACGTCTTTGTCTGGGATGAGCATGTAAGGTATTCCAGAACTGATTAGTCTTTGGGGATGGCAGACAGAAATAACTGCAGAGAAATGTTAATGTGTTCTGCTTTTATTTTGTGACTTCTGAGCCACAGGAAATTAGTTTCTTGCAGTGAGTTTGGAAGGATTAAAAGCAAATCTAAAAGTTGGGGAGTTGGGATATTTTAAGATGTAGGTGTAGGATGTTTATACAAATGAAAAATAGCCTTGAAACAGTCTAGATTTTAAATTTATATATTTGGTGATTTCTTTAATTTTATCAGATTGTCAGATTATAAGAGGAGAGGAGAGGTAGGTCTTGCCTGACCCACCTGATCTTTTATGATCTGGTGACTCGCCTGGTTGATGAAAAAAAGGCCATGGATGTTGCATACTTGGATCTTAGCAAAGCCTTTGACACAGTTTCCCATGGTAAGCTTCAGGAGAAACTCTCAGAGCATGATCTGGATAGAAGCATTCTATGTTGGGTTAGGAATTGGTCAGATGGATGATCTCAGAGAGTGTTGGTGAATGGTGCCACATCCAGCTGGCAGCCAGTCACTAGTGTAGTCCCACAGGGGTCAGTGTTAGGCCCGGCACTGTTCAACATCTTTATTGATGATATGGACGAGAGAATTGAGTCCATCATCAGCAAGTTCGCAGATGATTTGCTGAGGGCAAATGTTGAACTGCCAGAGGGTAGGAGGGCCCTTCAGAGGGACCTTGACAGGTTAGAGAGATGGACAGACTCCAATAATATGAGATTTAACAAGACTAAGTACCAGGTTCTTCACTTTGGACATAACAACCCCATGCATC
>WEKX01016510.1:102933-130504 GCA_013390025.1 Pitta sordida | reverse complement strand
AGGCCAGGTTGGATGAGGCTCTGAGTATAATACAAAGCTGGATCCTATTCCTGAAACTAACTCTGTTAACTTGAATAGTGACCTTAAAGGAAATAAATCAAGGAGTAATATCTGGCAGAGTTAATATTAAGTCCAAACTGATGAAGCTTCCTTTCTCCAAAAAGATTTTGCTTATGGAAAGAAAAATAGCAGCATGATTCCAGACGGATTTTAGCAATGAATGTTCTTTTAATTACTTACTGATTATATCTGATGATCTGCCTTTCTATAATGTTACCAAGCATCAAGGCAATGCTCTTTGTGTTGTACTTCTCTAACTCCTGTGATTTCTAAAACAGCTTTGTGTTTATCCCACTCTAACCTCCCTGGAGTCCTCAAATGTTTATATCCAGGGTGCTCGAAGATGCTGGCCAATTTTTTTTCCAAAACACCTTATTGTATGTTATCTGCAACTGCATAATTGAAAATGTGCATTGTTAACATGAGTGTTAGGATAAGAAAAATATCAGTATTGTCAGAAACCCTGAAAGTACCATTCTGCTGCTTTGCAGATGAAACCCCAAATCCTAGTGAGTGGATTGTTAGCAGCTTTATTATGCCTGTCTCGTTCTGGACCACAGCAGTTTCATGTTTTCAGGCTTGTGTTTTGTTGCTCTTATTTCAGCAAGTCTCAGGTTGTGGTTCATTCCAGAAAATCAGAGGAAAACGATAAGTTTCCTTTATGTTCATTTTCTTTCTTTGCACTGTAACTCCAGTTGCCTTGCCAGACATATGAGTGCCTGTGTGCTTTATTAGTTAGTTAGTTGAAAACATTTTAGGAAATGTTTCTGTGTTATGATCGTTGCTAATGAGCTGTGTACTAAACAAAAGTCGCCCATCTGTGGTGTTCTCATCTGTTTTCAAGTTGTATTGGAAAAGGATATACTAATCAAAAAGCTTAAGGACAAATTATGCCTTTGTTTAGGAAGAGCAGGTACTCTTGAGTGCTGAGCCCTTCAGAAAAACCTCTCCACAAAAGCAGACATGCCAGAACCATTTAAAATACTGTGTGTTACTGTGATGTCCACAAGAAAAAGATGACTCTGTGAGGTAAATTATCCCTGTGGCCACTGGCCATGGTTGCTTAATTCTTAGCAGCCAGGCTGTGCCGAGCTGACGGCCTTAGAGTTTCTGTTGGTCATCCCTTGCCCAGAGTGGATGAGAATGACCCCTTTTGTCCTGTCAGTTATTGTCGGGCGGCTTTGGAAAACGAGCCCTGTTGGATGAAAAGAAAGCGGCAAATGACATTTTGTTTTCTGCACGAACTAATGTGTAGGTTCTTTGTTTTTCAGGACGGGTTTTCAAGAAGATGTGCTAATATTGCAGCGATTTTAGCTGTAGTTCTTTTGTTCAAGGCTGAACATAGATTTGTAGGAGCCGAGGTGTCCATTTATGTTAGAGAGCTCTTCCCTTTTAAAATCCCAAGGATACATAAAAATATGGATATGTATATTCCGAATAAGTCTTTCTTTTAGTATTACTGTAACGTTCCTTTCCTGGAGCATAAAAAAGAGGTGGTCATATTTTCAGAATAATAACTTCTGTGAGTTTTTATCAGTGTGCTGAGGTTACACATGTTCTGATGCCAACACTCACTGTTTTACCCCAGCGGTGATCATGGGTAGGCCCAACTCGTTAAGTAGTTTTTACTGAACAAAGGATACATCATCTTTAGAGATGGTTTGTTTTTCGTTGAGCTTTTTAAAATTCAGCAGGGACGTGTTCGAAAGGTTCACTTGTTCCAGCAGCAAGGAAATAGCAATGACACAGGTCATCTTCCACCAGCTGGCTACTGGTGGTTTCCAAATGCCAGAGGCCGAGGTCGTGAGGGTGATGCATGAGGGAGGTGCTGATGAAGTGCTGGGGCTGAGTACAGTGCTTTGGAAGACCAAATGTTGCTTAATTTCTGGCTTCCCAGAAGCTTCTGCATCCCTGCGCAGGTTTCCTGCACCCTGGCACATCCTGATCATCGAATTAACTGTCCCACCAGCAAACGCCCTGCTTCTAGGAACATCTGAAGAGGGGATGAGAGGACAGACAGATGCACACTCAGGGCAGCTGCAGCTGGCTCAAAGCTCAAGCAGAACCTCAAACAGGCTCTGTCTGAAACTCCAGGACGGTCTGGGCTGGCACAGCTAAATGCAGAACCGTGGGAATCCTGTTTCCCAGTTGGAGACTGACCTCAGCAGAGTCCCTGTGCTGGAATTACTTGGCAGTCCCAACTGTGGCTTCCTTAGAAGGGTAGTGAGGGGAAACAACTTGAAGGCAAAAAACCAACTCCCTCATGTTCCTGCTGGTAGCAGGTCAAGCCCTGCAGGTTTGGCCGCGTGCCCTGTTAGTGCCAGTGGAGTCTCCTGGCAAAACAGAAGGTGAACCCATGTCAGTGGACAGGTTTGGTGGCTGGATAACTTGTTTTTATTTGCTGTTCTTCATTACACTCTTTATGACCCTCTTCCCTTGCTTTGGTATTTCCAAATACTGGTAATATTTTTTTTTTAATCATATTTTTATAATATCCAACACTGGTAATAAATTTCCATATACTGGTGAATTTTCCTGCAGATACTTCAGCTAACTGCTACTAAACTCCCTAATTTCACTGGGGTGGAGACCTGGTGCCTGGAAATGTTCTGGCTGGTGTGTATATAAGTAGCTGTGGCATAACAGGCTCTTTCTTAGGCATCAGGAGAGTTGTTGTAAGTCTCTGAAAGTCAAGGGGGTCTTGTCAAAGACCTTTGGCATTCTGTAACTTGGGAAGTCTTCATCCATGTTGTCATTCACCCCTCCAAGAGTACTTTGCAAGGCATGAATTAGGCAAATAAACGTTGCTTCTTCCTCTGTAGATTAAATTTATTTATGTTTACTAATTGTATTTTTAATCAGTCAGCTCTGAAAGACAAGTCTTACTGTTCTTCTGTTTTTATTGTTAAATACAATGGCTCTCTTTTTTTTTCCCTTTTCCTTTAATACTTAAGTTCATTTGAGTGTTGGATTCCTTACCACAGTGAATAAAGCAATGAATTTGAGTTTGTGTGGAAATCCTGGGTTGAAAGGTCTGATTTGCACATATTGTGATTTGAGATTTTGACAGGTTTTGGAAGAAGAGTCTCTTACAAGTGCTTCAGGTTGAAGCAGTTCCTTGGAGAAGTCACATCCATAATGAGGATGAATGCAAAAAAACCCCAAAAAATGAGAAGAAAAATTTGTGGATGTTTCTCCTGCTTTAAAATGAGGGGCTTTGTCATAAATAATTCAGCAAACTGGTTGCTGACAACTGCAGATACCCTTAGTACGTATATAAAATAGGGTGTATTTCCAAATAAAGCCATATTTAAGTCCTACACGGGGCTTGTTCTCAGGCCTCTGACGTTCTGCATTTGCCATGTCTGAGACAAAGTGATGATAGCAAGGTACTATCATCCTGGAGTTCAGTTTTGCTGATGATAATAAACCTGGGCAAATAACTGGAAGTAACTGGACTCCACTCTTGTGTGTGGCTGTAATTGGAAGAGGATTTTACAAGATTCTTTAATGTAGCTGGAATGTGTGTGTAATCTTTCGACCTTGTGCTTAGTTTTTGATGACTGCGGCGTGTTAAGTGCCGATAACTGGGTTTGCTCCAGGCTGAAACCTGACCTGACAAGATCAGAGCTTCTGTTGTGAGGGGGCTCTTGAAGGGCCTGCCTTAGAAATCACAAGGCCAGGACTGCTGGGTGTAAGGATCCAAGGGTCTCTGAAATCTGTCAATTCCTCAGGAAGGACAAGCTGTCATGAGCGATGCTTCTCCCTCTGCTTAGTTTGAGTCGGACTTTTCACCCGAAGGTTTTGTCCAGTTCTCTAAATTTTCTTTTTTATCCGCCTGTTTTGCCTCATAACTCAAGCTGCCTTGTTGTGAGAGCTGCCCTGTAGCTTCAGCCAGAGGAACGTNCCACCTGTTTTGCCTCATAACTCAAGCTGCCTTGTTGTGTGGCTTCAGCCAGAGGAACATGAGTCCTGAGTATGAGTGGCACGTTTTTCACTCTGCTCCTGGAAGGGGACTCAACTCTCCTTTTATAAACCAGAGTTTATTGCATCCGCATATAAGCATTCAAAATAGGTGGGATCCATTGTCCTGTGGAGATGTGTCTCTTTCCACTGAGCAGAGAAGAAGCCTAAAAATTAACTTTGTCTCACTCTCAGAAGACTAAAATTAGAGGAAGTTAACCTCTTTCTTGGTTCAAGAAAGGACTGAGTGACACTGGTGAATTCTGCAAATCCAGTCCCTTCCAGTTCCCTCTAAACCTTTCCTATCCTTCTGCCGTCTATTTTCAGCTTATGAGACTTTCTAGCCAATGAATCTCGTTGAATGAAGAACTGCAGCTTTCTTTTCTCTTACGTTTTAGGACCAAAAAAGCGAAAAAGGCACCTGCTCCTCCAACCAAGGAAGAGAAGCCCAAATTAACCCTTTTTGAAGAGGAAGTGGATCCAGATGAAGGACTCTTTGGCCCAGAAAAAGATTTCTCAATTGGTCCCAGCAAGAAGATGAAAGAGAGTAAATCTGTTCTGTATTTGTGTATACACAAATTGTTTTATCTAAAGCATATGTATAACAGAGAGTTTAAATTATGATGGTGCAAGATATACAAGCTAAATAATGACTTGGGAATGTTAAGGCAAATCTTCAGCTGAGCAGAATCATCTAGAATCATTCAGAAGGAAACAGACCTGTAGCTCCCACAGCTGTTCTCTGTAAACATTTTGAACTGAGATATTAAGGTCTGTGGGAGCTGTCTCACAGTCACCCAGTGATGTGACCTCCTGTTGAGTGCAGGGAAAAAGCAGATTCACCAGGTCCTGAGAGTGCAGAGTCTCACTGCTCTCTGTGGACTGGAAGCCTTTGTTAAAAAAATCATTGCCTGCATGATCTGGGTTTTTTCAGCCCAGTAGCCAGATTTAGTGCAGACATTGTGTTACATGGAACGATTTAACTACAGCGTTTTCTGGTTCTCCTTTCTAGACCTGAAATTATTTGAAGCTCCAGACCTCGGTGGGGTGGTGAGACTGGGTGACTTGCTGCTGCTGCCAGCTGCCTGTGAGAGCAGCGAGGATGTGCTGAGCAGGGGCCCTGAGGAGGACACTGAGGATCTGCTGAGGTACTCATCTCTCATCTGTCGTGTGGGATGGACGAGGGCAAAGCTTAAAACGCTTCAAACACCAACTGGGAATCAATACTTGTGCTGACAAGTAAAGTGTAAGATGTGTGTCATGCAGCTTGAGTGTCAAACATACTGAAAAGGAAATTAGGAAGACCCCGTGAGAAAAGGAAGGGTGCAAGGTATTATTCTGTGAGTCCAAAGGGAGGGTCTTAGAGGCCCAAGGCATACTGTTTAGTTATTGTTTTCTAACATAACACTTCTGCTTTCTGCACATAAACCTGGCCTCCGTTATGAAACGTGAGGAACAAAGCCCAGATACAGAATATTTCAGCTTCAGGAAGCTGAAATCAGGGGCTCTTACTCCAGGAGGAATGATTTTCTGCTGGTGCCTCACAGACTTCTGTGCACACCTCCACAGCAGTAAAGGACTCTCATTAAAATCTTTATCGCCCTGCATTTAATTTTTAATGTGGTGGAAAGGAGGACAGGAGCTCAGTTACAGGATGGAATAATGTATTGCTTCCCCCATGACAGTGTAGCACTGGAAGATCTCAGCCCATAACGTGTTTCATCCCTGACATCTTTCTCACAAGATTGGTTTGCCTGCACTGGTAGTCCTCCAGAGATCAAGCAGGGAACCAGTTCTCAGAGAGACCAGCATCACCAGGGGATCTGTGCTGCAGTAATGAGTCAAATTCATGCCTTGTGGATCTCAGGCTGCTTCCAGGGTTAATTCCTGCCAGCCAGCTTCTGTTAGGATGTATGATTTCCACAGCAGATACTAAACCCAGGAGAGAGAAGCTGTGTGTGGTTTCAAACCTCTCCTGCAGCTGGTGATCTGCTTTCTACACGTGCAGAAGTGTTGGCTGCCTCAGCCTTTAAACAAAGGTTAAATTGGGTTGGGTGCCATCCTGCGTTACATCCTGACATCCCACCAGGTGTTTATAGAAGCTGATGGGGCAGGACATGGCCTGATTTAGTGCTGGGAGCACACATGTATGTGCTTGCAGTGCTTTCCTGTTAGCTTTCCCCTCTGCTGGAGGTCTCAGCATTCAGCACTTGATCCAGAGTGCTAGAAATGCCTGTTCCACTGCAGTCTGTGCATTTTTATCCACCAGAGAGAGCCTTTTCCATCTGATATATTAATGTGTTTTGGATTACGTATGTTCTCTTCCTCTGTGGCAGAGAAGGGTCTCTGAGGTCTGCTCAGAGACCAACAGACTGTGCTTTTAGATCATTTTTGGGTCATCAGTGACAGCAGCACACCCAGATGGTTGTGGAAACCCTTGGGAAAAGATTCCATTTCTTTCAGATTCCAGTATTTTTCGTTTATCCTTGATCTGTCCCAGTACTTTCAATAGCTGACAAGTCATCGAGATCCAGCTATAATTGAATGCATGTAATGAAGCAGAAAATCGAGCCGGTGGTCCAATGGGAAAGTTTTGAGGCCTAAGAGCAAGTCTTGCCTTTACCCTGAAGGTGTTGACACTTACTGTCCTCTCCCAAAGGGGGCTGAATAAATCTCTCTGCAGGCCTCAGATCAAATTAGGAGCTGTGACCACCCATTCCTTTAGCTGAGCTGGAGGTGCATAAACTCTGTTGGACGAGCACAGAAAATTCGCCTGGACACGCTTCGTTAAGGTCCCAGATTTTCCTGAGCTGTGATGCACCAGCAGGTCTGTGGTAGGTGGGGAGCCTGGAGATGTTCACTGCACAGATGAGCTGAATAATGCAGATGTGGGAGCTCTTCACCCCTGTGGGGAACATTCACATGTCCCACGTGCGTGTGGTGGATCCGAGACGCGTCTGACTTACTGTGAATCACGGGCAGAGATAGGAGAGCACTGCCTCAGGCAGAGGAGGGCAGAACCTTCTTCTTCCAAAGGGGAGATGTGAAAAAGATACTGTTTGGAGCAGAGCACAGGAGCAACCAAATCCTTTGTGGTGCCTGGGTGGTTGTAGCAGCAGTTGGCACCACAGCACTGTCAGCACAGCAGTGAATCCTCAGCAGGGACTGTAACTCTTGAGGCAGGGACTGTTAGGGAGACAAACGAGTCTGCAAAATGTGCGTGGGCTGTGCTTGTCACAACATGAGGGAGAAGAGAATCTGATAAATGTTCTCATTGCGAACTGAAGACTGTGCTCTCTGTGAATACCTGCTTATGTGAAATGAGAATTACTGTTTTAAATAGAATCACCTACTTTGCATTAACAAGCGTGGAGAAGAACCAATTTCTTTGTAAATGTAATGGAGGATTTCTTTTTTATGGCAAAATCCCCATGTCTGTTCAAACAAATACCTTCCTGTCCGTTGACCAGCCTTTCACTGGTGATTAATTTTTTGGCCTACTGACAGATGCTAAACGATGGTGATGGGAGATCTAGGTGAGCTACCTCACCCTAACCACTGGCATTGTAGATGCAGGCACTGTTTCCTGCCACTGCTTCTGCCATAATACATCAGTGAGGTGTCTACACTTCATGTTCTTCCAGCACCTGTGGAAAAGAGATAATTGTTGTTGTTGTAGGAATCAGCAAGATCAAGTCTCGTCGTGTTGCCTTCCGGAAAACAGCAGCATGTCATACTCTTCCTTCATCATAGGATGTGATTTGGGAAAGAGAGGGATGGTAACCTGCTGATTTTGCAGACTCCTCTTTATTGGAGTGCATTGCTCCTGAGCTTGGAGGAGGTGATCTTTGAACAGTAACCAGCTTTCTTGGGCTCCTCTTGCCTCCAGGGCTTTATCCCATGGTGTTCTACCAAACTGATCCCTGCAGAGGCCAAAGTCTGCTCTCCTGAAATCCAGGAGGATGAGCTTGCTGTGCACCCCCTTCACTGCCTGATGAGACTCAAACTCCACCATTTCAGCCAAGGCTGCCCTTGAGCTTCACGTTCCCCCCACCGGCCCCTCCTTGTTGGTGAGAACAAGGTCCAGCATAGCCAATCTCCTTGTTGGCTCCTCTATGACTTGGAGAAGGAAGTTGGCCTCAGTGCATCCCAAGAATTGCTTATAGCCTGGTGGTTGAAATCCTCTATAAGGACCAGCGTTTGTGAGCATAAGACACTTACACACTCAGTTTTCCTGGGCAGGTGGCCTGTAGCAGACCCTCACTGTAATGTCATCTGTCCCTGCCTTCCCTTAATCCTCACCCATTAAGTTCCTGGATGGTTCCTCATCCATTCCCAGGCTGAGCTCCATGCACTGCAGCTGCTCATGGACATAGAGGGTGACAGTCTCTCCTCCTGTCACCTGCCTGTCCTTCCTGAAGAGTCTGTATCCTTCCAATCCAACACTCATCACAGCAGCCACCCCTCCATGTCTCCATCATGCCAATGAGCTCATAGCCCTGCAGGCACGCACTCCTTCACCTCATTAGTCTAAATCACGCCTGCCTGGTGTGATGGATCAGTTTTTTGTGGAAAGCCAATGCTGGAATTGATCCTGTGAATGTTGTAGCAGCTCTGTGGGCCCACAGAATTACATAAATTACCACACATCCTAGCCTGAAACAATTATCGCAGTTGTCTGAGCAGCTTTGGAGGAGACATTTAATTAGTTTCACCTTTGATAATGAATAGGGAGCTGAGGTGGAAGGAAGCGGCTGTCAGCACAACATTTGTCTTTTTCCAGGGCTGAGAAAAATGTCAGCAGCAGGATCCCAGTTCTGCTGCCCTGTGGTGGCTGCCCTGGTGTGTTGTTTATAAGGATTGTACTGATAACCCTTTCAGGAGCATTATAGTTTGGGAAACTGTAGGTTTAAATCTAGATCCTTTGGGCAGAGGGTTGTTTGGTGGTAGAGCAGGTTGTAGGTAGACCAGTCAACAGAAACTTCAGTCTCCTGCCTGTTTTTGGCCACAAGTGACAAATATCATATTACCCCACTTCCCAGGGCTTCACTAAGGGCATCTCTTGTACTTGGAATTAACACCAGACAAAATAAAGATGATGATAAGATAGGGAAAGACGAAAGTCTACTCTGCAAGAACCGCTGTTAGTTGCACAACTGAGCTTCAAGCTGAAGCTTTTTGGATACTTTAGGAAATTATGGGAGTCTTTGTGTCTTGCTTTCCCTACTGGTTCTCCCCACTGGAGCATTCCCAGCAAGCAGAGGTCGTTGTCCCCATTGTGTTGGATGCTGTGCATGTCCCAGAGAGACAGGACAGAGTTCAAGGAAGTGGCATCTAAAATGTGGATGCTCTGGTGGCAGCTGCATCTGTCTCCAGGTCTGAGGTCCACATGTCAGCAGTCACATCACAGGGCTTTGTGACAGCCTTTCTTCAGCAAGGTGTTGATTGTTTTGAAGAGAATTTACCCCAATGGAGTCTGTGAATCAGCACAACACCATGGCAGGAATTTTAAACAATGTGGCATTGCTTTTCCATTGCAGAAAAAGAAAGAGGCTAATTAAAGAGTGATTAATTACACGGGTTCTGAGCCTGGTGGTCTGTGAAAAGATGGGGGGTGGGAAGGTTCTTCCTTTAATCTGGTTTCAGGATGGTTCCTTGATTTTTTTTCTTCTTCTGCCCTGGAGTTAAGTAGGGTGGTAGTTATGCACTGTAACAATTCATTTGCTTCTCAAGAAATAGTGGTCCTTGTTTCAGTCTCTGCCTAAGGCATTTTGCATTTTACCTCTTTAGTTTTGCAAAGGCAGTTGTGTCTCCCAGGATCAAAGAGCAGTGGATCAAACAGCTTTCTTAGCACTGAAAAGCAGGTTTTGATCCAACGACCACATATTATTTGCTCTGTTCCCTCTAAGAGACTTCTGTCTAACCAAGGCCTTGAAAAAATCCAGGACAAAAAAAAAGAAAGGAAATTACATGAAGTTGGTCTAGAGCCACACAGGAGTAAAGAATTGGGGAAGCTGTGCCATCTGCTCAGGGTAATGAGCTGGATTTACTGCCACCCCTTCTGGGCAGTGCACCTACTTTAAACTCATGTTTCCTCCATATGATCTGTGTTTCTGAGGTGTATTGTTGTCTGGTTATCACCATTTCTGTTATTTATCACCAGGAGTTTATGACATGAACACTGATTCATTCACTCTTTGTTTGTGCCAAGAAGGGAGGCATCAGGGAGACTTCAGAAATACCAGCCCTAACACGTTTTGTTTTTTACACAGCAAAGGGAACAAGAACATGTCTTGGCAGTGTGAGCACAGGTGTGATATCTCTTGGATATCAGTTTGCAGCAAACAGAGAGGCCTGGTCTTAAATGAAATCAATTTTGTCCGTGTAGATGAGAAATCCAGAAATACACTGAGTGCCTTTTTTAGTTCAGTGGGAAATGTCACCCGCAGGGAATCGTGGAAGCTAAAAGACATCAGAAACCTTTTCTAAATAAAAGAGAATATAATCTCCAGAGTTGCTTGGAGAATGAAATTTGAGGAGCTGCCTGGTGGATTACCTCAGGTAGAGTCTCACCCTGGGCAGCAGAGTTGTAAGTTCCTCACAGCTTTTAATGAGGGTGAACACAAAAAAGAAACCTTTGAAATGATGCAAGTTTGTGTTAGAAATAGTGGGTCCTTAGCTGAGGGGGGCTGGAGCTCCTGTTCTGGGTTATTTCACTAGGAAATAGAGGAAAATTATCCCCAAAAATTAATTGTTGTACATATATGGCTACAGATTGTAAAATGTGTTCGGTTTCCTGGAAGGAAACGTCAACAGAGTATTTTTAAATCCATTAGTGTTTCCAGTTTGTGTTTGAGTGTGGGGATGCTCAATTTCAGCTTTGGCTGGTAGGGATGCAGAATGTGAAAAGTTTTACTTTCCAATGAAAATTGACGGGAACGAAATCACCTTGTCACAAATTAAAAGCATTAGTTTCCCAAATTGAAGTCTTTCTTTTGATAATTGCTGCAAAATTAATTAACCTGTACAGTGAACTGAAAAGCCACATTATAATAAAATGGAAATCGAAATTCATCAAAGCAGATCCTTTCCTGCAGAAAGTTTTATCTTGAAAGATGTTGCATTTTCTTACAAAACCAAAAAAGCAATCCAGAAATTCCCCAAGATTTTAGTGACGTTTTCCTTTCTTTCCAGAGTCGAAGATGATTTCGAGAAACTCCTGGAAGTTACCTCCAAACCAAAACCCAAGGTCCCACCAAAACCCCCAGTGCCTCAGAAGCCAACAGTGCCCGCCAGGAGCACCAACTCATCTCCACTGGCAAAGCCAAAGGAAAACAGGATCCAGGCCAGTCAGATGGATGAAGTGGATATTCTCCGGTACATCCAGGAGAATGAATCGCTCAGCAACGAAGACACCAGTCTTTTTTGAGCACATTTGTTTTTTTTAAAATGCCTTCTTGGCCCCAATTCCGTTTGAGCTCAAGTGACAGAAGCAAGAATTGACCTGATGTCTTTGCTGTCACAGAGCTCATTTGTGTCCCAGGGTACAGAGAGCAGCAGAACCTTGGCATGAGATTTTCAGGGTTTTACAGGGAATATGGGCAAGGATGTAGCACTACAGGTTGTCTGCTGCTGTTTTAGTGTCAACACAGCACAGTGTTGGCCAGTTGGTTGAAAATGGTAACATGGCAATGGTGAATAATGTCTGAGGCAGGATGGGATCCTGTTCCTGTCCGACAGTGTTTTTCAGCTCACTGGAAAGGCCATTTTTGTAGCAGCCTTTTCCTCCCTGACTGGTGTTTTGGTAATTCACAGCAGGAACTGTTAAGTCCAGGCAATAGTTCCCCTGTATTTCAGGGAAGCGCTGAAATCCCAGCTCAGCCTGACGATCTGTTGCCTTTGCTGTCACACAAATGCCAACTTGTAAGAAAACTTTAGACCTGCAAACACCAGACTGTGCATCTCTGGTTCCTGGGGAGAATAACAAGAGGGTGAGAGCACAGCCCCAGACATCCACAAAGGAGGTTTGGATGCTGTAGGACTCCTTGTATTCACAGGGGCTGATTTTTTTCCAGTCAAGTCATCTGTAGCTCACAGGTTATTCTGAGTTGGAAGGGACCCACAGGATCGTCTAGTCCAACTCCCAAGTTATTGGAGAGAGAGAGATTTCTCCAGGAGGTGATTCAGGGCAGGTGTCTCAATACAGGAACTCTGAACTGCTTCTGGAGTCACTCCTTCTCTCCTGTTCTTTCACTTCTCCCAGAACTTAAAGAATCAGCCGTGGTGATTAATTCTAAGCTGAAGTGAGTTTTTGGGCTAAAACCCTGGTCTCTTTTTTTACTATGCAATGGTTAAAACCAGGGAGAACAAACTTGAGATTATCTTGAAGGGAAAAAAAATAGAAAGAAAATATACTGGAGAAATTGTAATATGCAGGAAAACACTGTAGAATGGGCATTCCAGACTATTCCCTCTTCTTGGCCAGCTCAGGCACTCTGGTTGAACACAGTGAATTTACATCTGATGTGCACCTGCTGTCCTGTAGAAAGAGATTCCTGAGCTCGTTCCACGTTGGTGTAGCCAGAGGTGAAGACAAGCTCCCCAGAGGGAAAATTTTAATATACATATAAAAGTATAAAAGCCATATCACTATCCCAGTATTTGCCTTTCTAATATAGCACAAAATAAATAGAAGTCATTATATATATATTTTTAATAACGAAATTATTTCTATTAGTATTTTCTTTCTGAGCCTTTGGAAAGCTATTTTGTTTTGATGGGACAGATAAAACACATTGTCTCTTGTCTATGTACAGCCTGTTTTACTCTAATAAAACATTTTGGTAACCCACTGGTGCAAATAGGAGTCTGGTTTATCCCATCCTGAACAAGGGGAATAAAAGCAGTGAGGAGAAAGTGAATTACTTGCCAGAGAGCAGGCAGGAGAAATTAATTCAGGGCAGCCTTCATGTTGCAGAAGCTGCTGCCATGAACTGTATATTTAACTGAGGGCTGAGGAATCATCATCTCCATTTTATTTAGCACCATCTGGGGACACTGCTGGCATTTCTGTATCTTTGGCCTCCCGCCCATCACATGGCCTGGATGCTGCTGAAACTACCCAACTGCAGGCCACGGATTTAATGATCAGGAGACTTCGTGGAATTAATGATCATGGATAATGATCAGTTAATGATTCATGGATTTGATGATCGGGAGACTTGAGTGCACCCTCAATGGGGGATCAACAAAGGAAAAGGGGTTAAGATTTCTTGAAGGGCATTAGAGAATTTGTTGAAGAGCAGAGCTGCCAGTGCCCTGGGGAGACCAGTTTGTCCCCTGTCCTGCCCTGGGTGGGAACATCTGTCCTGCTGGTGGCTGTTCTTCCTCACTGGGACATGGTGGAGCTGGTGGAGGTGCCAGAGCAGGACATGGAGCTGAGCATAGCTGGGCTGGAGAGATACACTGAATTATTCCTGCAGTGGCAGTAATTGTGGCTGGTATTATCTCTCATCAATGTTTTAGTCAAATTACCTAAACACAGGGAAGGATGGGCTGTTAATTGTTTCCCCCCGTGCTAGATTTTTAAGATTACTTTAAAGTCAGTGTTTTACTTCAGAAAAGAAATCTTATCATTCCTGTCAAGGAACTAATATAAAAGGATCCTTCATAAACCTTGGTGTTATGCATTTGTTTTACAATGCAAATGTCTGGCTGCACTAATATTTATGGGCACTTAGAGGCGAGTTACAGTCCTTGAATAATTTATATGCAATGAATCATTGTTACACAAGAGAAGAATGTCAGACAAACGTAGCCCAGAAAAATTGACCAAACTATTCGAAATGATGTAGGGAAACCATACAACATACTTTGCATCCTGCCAGACTAGAACTTGCTTTTTTTTTTTTTTTCTTGAGTTCATTTATAACTTCTAGTAGCAGGTATTTGATTAGCCTGCTCTTGGAATTTAATTATGGGCTCTAAATGTAGTTCTTGGCTGACAGGCATCACCTTGCAACATTAGTAATGCAGCTCATCAGAAGATCTGAAAAGACGGGGGGTTTAATGATTGGAGCTCATAATAGGTGTGTCTGTTGCTTTACAAGCAACTTCTTGTTTTGCATAACCTTCCACTTGCTGTGTGGTACAACATTAATTGGCACATAACACTGTGCACTTCATTATTTGGGGCACAGTTAAACAAATCACTGAGCTGAGTGTTTCACAGGTGACTTGTGGGTCATCTCCTCAGGTCTGTTCAGCTGCTGAATTTTTAGGAAAGCTAATTTCCCACATAACTCCTCAAGACCTGGTTCTGTCAGTTTGGGTTGAGTCTAATAAAATACATTAATTGAAACTGATATTTTTACTAATTTTTTTCCCAGGTGTTAGCTTCTGCAAAGAAGCTGAGCATGCTGCAGCAGGACACAGAAGTCAGCCTGTGATTTAAGGTCATGAAAATCCAGCACTAAGGCGTTACCTACTGCACATGAGGAATCCCTGAGGCTGTTAGGTTTAACAGGGAGTACCCAAAAGCACTTAAAAATGCGACTGACACTAATGTCACCGAGGGTTCTTGAGTCTTTATGTGTGTTTGCATTAGCCATTTGATTAGATGTCATCACACATTTGTGACAGTTTAAATCTCTAAGTCAAATGAGTTTTTATCTATATTCTTTTTATACCTGTATTCTTGCTTTTCGTCTCAACATCAACCACAGGACTGAACAAGGTCACTCAGTTGATTGCACCCATTCCTTCACTGCTTTATTTCATCTTTAAACCTTTCTGATTTAATTTTTTTAGGCCTCACCGTATCAACTGATCTTCCTTTGTGGACTCCTGATTATTGGTATTTCATGTCATACATTGAATCTACTGAAGAATTCAAGTGATAGGAAAATTATCTGCACGGCTTTGAGTAAAAACGCTACCAGTGAAAGGTGGTAAATTAAGTTAATGGTCAAATTAAGTGCTGCTGTGGGAGTTCAGAAGTCAATAAAGCTGCTTAAAGGATTGATTAGTCATAGATATTTAGGGGCTGAGTTTTATTCATACCAAGATATTACAGATGCTTAAAATTTATATGGAGTCAAGGAGACACTCGTTAGATTCATGGAAGAGAAATCAATCAATGATTATGCCACTTAGGGCTTGGGAAGTCCTTGAGCTGCAAGTTTCTGAGAACAAGGAGAATACTCAACAAGCAAGTATTATTTCCCTATAGGGTTATCTGGGTTTTGGCAGTTCTGAGGAATACTGTTCTGGGCTAACCCAGGACGCACCAGATGAGTCACTCAGGGTGAATTTAGTGACTGAAAGAGCAGAACATCAGAAAGAGCAGAATATCATCCTTCTGCCTGGCACTCTGCATAAGATCTGTCCAGTGGCCTTAAAACAACAAAACTATTTCACCTATTCACTCAGGAAAGATTCCTGAAGTCAGTGGAAATTTTGATTGGCAATATATATTTTTCAAAAGCCACTTTTGACATGCGAGCAGTAGAAGTCCTGATGATGTCAGAGGGAGGTTTCAAGCATGTACTGTACTGCACACAGTCGTGGTGCCCTCAGCATAAGAAGGACATTGGAACTGTTGGAGCAAGTCCAGAGGAGGCCACAAAGTTGATCAGGAGACTGAAGCACCTCCCTTATGAAGACAGTGTGAGAGAGATGGGTCTGTTCAGCCTGGGGAAGAGAAGGTTGCATGAAGACCTGGTAGGGACCTTCCAGTATCTGAATGAGTCCTACGAGGAAGCCAGAAAGGGATTTCTGTGTTCTTTGATTCTATGATCCCCCTCAAATGATAATGTCAGTAGATACTGGTTTGCCAAGGGTAAAATAACCGGGAGACAAACTACATCATCACAACATCCAGCAAATTGCAGTGGGATACCCCCTGAACAGACCATCTGATGTTACAATCTTTTTCGGTGAAGTGCTGAGGAACCTCAGAATTCGGGGTCATCACCAAACATAACGAGGCCTAACAGCCCACTGGCCCCTGCTGCATTAACAGCCACCATAATTTGTTGTCCTCATGTATTGTTTTTACGATCAACTACTGATGAATCATAGTACCAAATTTGAAGATCTGAAGCTGTTAAAGCTGTGGGGAATTGCTGTGATCAGTGTGGCATCTCAGTGGAGGAGTTTCAGTCACTGTCACATCACGATGAGGTATGAAGACCATAATTTTTTTGGTTAAAAACCCCAACAAAACCCACCGAAACCAAACCAGTCTCACCTTTAGAGGTCATAGTCTTAAGCTTCAACAGGGGAAGTTTAGACTTGATATTAGGAAAAGGTTTTTCACTGAAAGAGTGATCTGGATGTGGAATGGGTTGCCCACAGAGGTGGTTGAGTCGCCAACCCTGGACGTGTTCAAGGGGAGGCTGGATGAGGTGCTGAGTGATATGATCTAGATGTAGATGCTGGGTTAGTTGAGCTATAGGTTGGACTAGATGATCTTCAAGGTCCTTTCCAGTCTTCTCTATACTGTGATACTGTGATGCCTTGAACTTGTTAAATCCTCTCAGAATGCTATTTAGCTGTTCTCTGCCAAAGGCAGTGTTTCTGTGCCATTGATGTCATTGAGGGGTTCTTTCCCATGATGACTGGGAGGGTCGTGCAGCCAATCCAAGCTGTCAGAACCCTGTGCAGATCAGTAGGAGCCTGGTGATGCTGCTGCTGGAGAGATGAGGCAAAGGAATGGGATGTGACACCACTGTCAAGCCTGATCAACTTGGAGAGCACCGCTGAAAAACGAGAGCGACAGGACAAAATGAAAGAAGGCATCTGCCTGATTTATACTCGCAGCTCCAAAGCCTTTCACTTCCCCTGAATTATTACGACTGTAGGGCTGAAATCAACAATTCATTTAACGGTTCTTTGCAGAGGAGCTCCATGGGTTTGCAAATGAACCTAAACAAAATAAAATTACAGCGCTTTTCTTACTTCTCTTCCAATTTACCTGCTTTTTAAGTTTGCTCAGGGAATTTTTGCTAATGGTCACAAACTTCTCAGGTTACTATTGTTGGCGGTAATGATTTACAGGCACTGATTTTACCTCAGATCTTACAGAAATAGTCCATTCGGCAGTGTATGGGTATGTGAACAAGTTCTTAACTGCGAACCAAAACAGCAATTTCTTTACCTTGAATGTTGAGAATCAAAACTACCTCGTGCTACCCTCCCATTTACAGGTTACTGTGGTTTGTTTCCGTGCTTATGCCTTCCCCTGTTTTGGCCTTTCATAGCTTACATATTTAATCTTGTGTACAGTCCCCAAAAGGAATTTTTTGTGTTCACAACTGCTGTCCAATTATAGTTGGAATGCCTTACCTAAAAAAAAAAAACCAAACAAACCCCAACCTAATTTACATGGAATGATGTGGGAATTTCCTCTTTTTTCATGAGGAATGGTAAAAGAAATCAAAGCCTGTTTCCATCAGTTGTTTAGTTAGCTCAAGGGAGCATTTTCTTCGTACGTCTGGTTGGCTCAGCTGACACATGCTGGTTCCCATTATGGAGCTGCCAGGGCAGCAAACAGGGCACTGGGGTGAGGAGGACCCACCTAGAAGTAGAAACACACGTGGGCAGGGAGTGCTCAGCACCAATTTGCACATCAAATCCTTCTCACTTCAGCTACTTTCCTTCCACCTTTGCACTGAGGGAGCAAAAGGAAGACAGGGTAAAATCACAGAGAGGTTCAGGTGTTTCCTGGTCAGCAGGTGCTGGAGTGGGTTTCACAAAGCCCAGCCTTCTCTGCTCTCCAGGCTGTTCATCAGCTTTGCGTTGAGCAAACAGTGGCTCAACTGAAGGAAAAAAGTTGTGTTGGATGGGGATGGCAGGACAGAAAACAAACTCCCACATCTCCCACTCCCACGTAGATGTCCTACTTGGTATAAAGTCCCTGTTTGAATAAACAGCATTCTTCTAGGAATGCTGTTTCTTTCCAGTTTCATCTGGGAAGGTAATGCATGGTTTTGGCACTGCCTTGATTCCTGTTTGCTGAAGAAATTGCATCTGGAAGTCCAAAAGTCTGCTGTGGATGGGAAAGGCAGAAGGTACCCCAATTCTCCTCTCCTGGATGAGTACCTTAGGCAGTGCAGCATGAAAAAAAGTCAGAATAAATAAAAATTTCCTTAAGCAACGAGACAGGACACTCAGTCCCACGCCTGACTCATAATGTAGTCACTGAGGGGTCACCATGAGATGCTCTTTCTTCCTCCCATTTCCAGCTGGATGGGGTGGCAGGGGGTTGGAATGGCTCTGCCCAAGGGGAGTGCTTTCTTCTCAGGCTGACAAGCCTGCATGGTGTTGCACTTGCCAGATGTACCAGCTACAGTTTTTCCATATTTGCAAGTCCGTGCGTGATGGCTGGGCTTTGTAAAGTGGCCACGAGCTGACCCATTTCCATTTAATGCAGTAATTAGCAGATTGACTGCCTTCCCCTTCAAGGCACTAACCTGCAGTGGCTCATCCTGTAATTACAGTGCATGAAATCTGCGCTGGCTTCATTTAGCACAGCTTTTTTATCCTTTTTTTTTTTTCCTGTTTCCATTGATATTTCTTTTTCTTTATTATTTTATTTTCTTTTTTATTTTCCTTTTTTATTTTTAAATTTTCCTTTTTTTCTCTTTCTCCCACTTGGCCTGCAGACTTACCGGCTTTGTAAAAGATGATTGTGAGTTTCCTGTGCTTCAGATACAAGGTGAGAAAGAGAAAAATTCGGAGCCATTTCATGAAAACAACGTTCAGTTATTTCAGACACTTCAGCAGAGACTGGGATTGAAGACTTTGGAGCCATTTATAGGCTCTGTGTTTCTGTCTGTCTGATAATATGTATGTATATAGTACACATGAGAACAGTTAAAGAGGGACTTGTAGCAGAGCCAGCAAAAGATTTGTCTGGTTTCCTATCTTGGCCACGAACCTCAGGGCTAAGCTAAAAATATAAACCACACACAATCTTGGGGGTTAAGGGATTTTCAGATTTGTTTTCGCATTTTCACCATGTGAGTAAGGATGGCCTGAAATATTCTTCCTCTGAAAAATTTTTGCCTGCTTTGTTTGAAATTCAGGGAGACGCTTTGGCTGTGGTGACATTGTTGGTTGGTGACATTGCAACAGATGAACGGGAGGGAAAACTATCAGTGTTGGTATTACAAACCTAAATTCCTTTCCCAGCTGCATTCCTGTCTCATTTTAAAATGTCCAACAATACTTGAACAGCATTCGAGAGGTAAACAACGTTTGTTAGGATTGCTAATGAGTTTTCACAATACTAAGGGTGTGGGAATCTGGGTTTCCTCCCATTTTTTTTCCCAATAAAATAAAAAAGGAAATGTCTGACTTTTAAAAATAAAAGAGGAAAAACTTAAGTGTTTTCTTTATTATGTCAACAAAGTAGGCCCAGACTGGAAGTTCCTTCAAAAAATCTCCCTTCTCTTCCCTGAACCAGTCACATTTCAGTCACCACAAGCTGCTCAGAATCAGGGTGAATAAAGCATTTACTGGATGTCCTGCCAGAAAGCAGCAATTATTATTTTTAAATCATGGTCAATTTATCACATCAGAGCACACAGATGCCTTGAGAAGCATAAACACTAGAAAGTTTCCTGCGTGGCCTTCCCCGGGATTAAGCAGTAGGACTGTGGTACTGGGTGTAGGGAGGTGGGTTAGGCCCCTTTTTGGAGGTCTTGCAGTTTCCCAGGACTAAAAAAATCCACTTTAGTGATGAGTGTCCCCATCTCTCACGGTATATAGTACACATGAGAAGGGAGGCAGTGGTGCCGTTTAAGAGTTGGACTCGATGATCCTTGTGGGTCCCTTCCAGCTCAGAATATTCTGTGATAATTCTGTGACTTGGCTGCTCTCTGAACAAAACAAAGGCAGCACAGGCAGGGGTGCAGCCAGGCCTGAAAATGGAAGTGCTGAGGGCAGCTCTGCTTCTTAGGAACGGGGTTATGAAAATACTGGGAGGGTGAGGAAATGCTGAGTAACGAGGCATTGCGTGGGAGTGTGACTGGGCACTTCTCTAAAAGGGAAAGCAGGGGCAGGGACTGAAACCAGAAGCTTTTGGGTCTTTCTGCCATCACTGCACCACGGTACATGTGTGGGGGAGCAGAAGTGAGATTTTGGAGTATGAATATAATCACAGTTTCCTGGGATCCCAGTTGTTTCTAATCATTGGAGGCTTCCTGCTGTTCCTTCCCTATTGATTACACGTCACAAATGAGACAATAATCCCATTTGCTATCTGGTTAAAGCAATATGAACATGATTGTTATTAGTATTAAGTGACAAGTTATTCCTGCTGCTGGTAAGTATGTCCAGCCATTTCCTTTATGGTTTTATTTCCTGTTTTTATTTCCTGAAACTTTGCCAGGTTTTAATTGTTCAACATTTCACTTGCTCCATCATTTGGCTCCTGCTGAGACACCAAGAAAGTTTCATATCTAACAGTTCTATAGTCTCTGGATTAAGTTGTATAAAGTTCTTTCAGCACGATATTTTTTTCTAAAACCTGTGTGGATGAGCTGGTTTTATGGTCTCATGTCTTGAAAGAAGGGTTTGGGAATCAGCATAGGAACCACTTGAAAGCCAGAGTTTTGCCTTTTGTTTTATTCATTAAAAGCAGAGAAATAAAGCCTAAAACTTCTCAAATTTATCTGTATGATAAAAGGAAAAAAAAACAAAGAAAGAAAAAGCAATTTCTAAAAAAAGTATATACTGCCAGTACTAAAATATTGTTTATCCCAATGAGTAAAAAATAAAATATCTTTCTCAAGAAAAATTTACTGTGTCCCTGTCCAGAATCTCTGCTGGCTGCACACTTAGAGCATCCATCCTCTCCTAGGAGAGGCTCTGGTGGGCACATTTTCCACACCAGGACTCCCCTCCTGCTCTCCTGACACCAGCCTGACATGCCAACAAAATAAATCCAGCAAATGGGAGAGGAAGCATCAAGGGAACCTAAACCTGTGAGTGCTGTTGAAAAAACATTTCCACAGATATTTTGATCTTAAAGGGATTACTCCCCTGGGGATTTTGTATATCAAGTGATTATTTGGCATTGCCTTCATGCCATATAGGAAGGATTGGCATTTAATTTAATTGAAGTATTTGGGAGTGTTGAGATATTTCTCGTTACAGGGGCTGGAGGTTTGCCAGAGTCCATCCCCCCACCTCCACGTGGACAGAGAAAATACTTGTGTGATCTGTGCTGTTATGCAATAAAAATGGCAAGGAAGGACTGGGTATCACTAGTGTTCATTTTCTCATACAGCCAACTTCCATTTTCCCACAGAAACAGCTTACAGTGGAGAGTCTAATAGGTTTCTGTGCCCTTCAGGATAAAACTGCTGGGTTTGGAGTTAGGTTAAAAGACTCGGGAAATTGCTTCAATAAGCTGAAATTTCTGTTGATACTGAAACCTTTCAGAAACCTTTGCTGCGTTCTGCCAATTTTGTCCCTAATCTGAGTAACTCCTTTACCACTGGGATTTGAAAGAGAAGGGTCAGGCTGAGATGATGTTCTCTCCTGAGGCCAGCAAAGCTAACAAACCCCTCAGCTCCACGCCTGGGCTGGGAACACACATCAGCCTGGAGCTGGGGGAGCACTGAACAGCCAGGGTGCACCCTGGGGACATGGCACTGGGTGTCCCAGCAGAGGAGCTGGCACTGAGTGTGGCACTGCCTGATGGCCACCCAGTACAGTGGAGGAGCCAGAGCAATGGAGTTTCCTCCTCCAGCATCCCTGTCAAGGAAATCTGACACGGCTCTTTAAGGCTCATGTGGGTGGAAGGTGCCTCCTGCCATGAGAGGAACGATCCCCCAGCCCCCAGCTGTGCTGCCTGTCACCTGAGGGTCACCACCACAAACCAACCTTTGTTAAGCAACACGCTGGTTTTTGAGGCAGAAAAGAGACCAATTCTGCAAGATGGGATAATGATTTTCACCATGGCAGTGTCTTCCTTTCCAATAAGGCCGAGGTGTAGAACTCCCCATGGGAGACACTGGGACATTCCCACGTAAGCCTGAGGATGTTCATCCCTTCTGATTAAAAATCCACTTTAGTACAGTGGTAAGTGNATGGCCACCCAGTACAGTGGAGGAGCCAGAGCAATGGAGTTTCCTCCTCCAGCATCCCTGTCAAGGAAATCTGACACGGCTCTTTAAGGCTCATGTGGGTGGAAGGTGCCTCCTGCCATGAGAGGAACGATCCCCCAGCCCCCAGCTGTGCTGCCTGTCACCTGAGGGTCACCACCACAAACCAACCTTTGTTAAGCAACAAGCTGTTTTTTTGAGGCGGAAAAGAGACCAATTCTGCAAGGTGGGATAATGCTTTCCATCATGCCAGTGTCTTCCTTTCCAATAAGGCTCAGGTGTAGAACTCCCCATGGGAGACACTGGGACATTCCCACGTAAGCCTGAGGATGTTCATCCCTTCTGATTAAAAATCCACTTTAGTACAGTGGTAAGTGTCCCCACCTGGCGTGTGGGAGACCCGGGTTCGATTCCTGCCAGGGAAACAGTGTTAAGAGTTGGACTCGATGATCCTTGTGGGGTCCCTTCCAACTCAGAATATTCTGTGATGGGGCATAACTGGCTCAATTATGATATCGTGAGAAGTAGCTGTCATGTCTTAGAAGGGGTCAGTCATAAACCATCAAAGACCCCTAAAGAGCCCCCAGACTAATTTCTGGGGCCTTCCACCAGAGGACTGCACATGATCCACAGCGTTGCATCAAATCCGCAGTGTTGCATCAGACAGTGTGAAACTCTCAAGGCACGGGTGGTACCTGGGCATTCACAACTGAAACTTAGATTAATCCCTTGAATTTTTGTTTGGGGGGGGCTTTCCCCAGCCCCAGCAGATCAAGACTGCAACCATCACTTCCACCAATAGACATCTCAAATCCAACAATCAAGTCTTGTCGCTGGATCCACGGGTGGTGGTATCTTTCCTCTCTGCTGTCTAATATTTTCCTTTGTTCCTCTTCTTTTTTTTCCCATATATAATTTCTTATGTGACATTCTTATACTTCTATGTTGTTATATTTCCATAGATAATAACCAAAATGTCTTTCCTTTGCAACCAAATTGTTCTGAAATAAACCTGCCATGTACGTAAACATTCAGAGTCATTTCACTTGAATCCACGCCAAGGGATCTATTAGAAAGAATCTCATAACAGCTTCACAGGCAAAGTCCTTCTGGTGCCCAGAGCCCATGGCTGGTGCAGGTTGATTTTCCCCAAGGGTCTGACCCAAGCTCTGGGACTGCAGCTTTCCTGGGGCATTTGCTGGAAGTCTCCCCATGAACCAAGAGCATGGTAGTTCTCAGAACTGGGTTTTTTTCTCGCTCTGCTGCTTGAGCTTTTTACATAGTTTCAGTTACAAAGAAGACACTTTCTAAATAAAAGAATTCCCAGCTAACCCTGGCTTCCCAAGGAATGTTAATAAAAAAATACGTGCTCGACATGACAAAAGATGACTTGCAAGGACACACGGAATATAGTAAACTACTTAGTGACACGTGAGCTTAGAAGGAAAGAGCTGTTTCCCATTACACAGCCCATTTCCCATAAATCTTCCCTTGATGCAGTTACTTCAGCAGTGCCAGCCAGGCATTTGTTTTTCCTCTGTACAGTTTTGAGTAATTCATGACTAACAGGCCCAGCCGCACTGATAAGTGCCCGGGAGGCTCGTTGCCCACGTTTCGCATGGGTGTAATTGACTTTTATGGAGTTGCTCCTGATTTTCACCCGTTAAGAGGCTCTGACACATGGCCACAGGTTGGCAAGTTATCACACAGGTCCTCAGCAGCAGCAAGTGCCTGAGCAGCAGAGGTGAGGTGTGACATCATTTAGTTTGCAGTGGGAGAGGATCCAGCTGCACCGAATTGCCTCATATCACCTGAAGGCTGAGATGTTGATCCAGACAGCCATCACAACTCCCACTACACGTGGGAAGAAACGTGTCTGACTGTCTGCTGTCCGTGCCTCAAGATGCTCCCCATGCTGTCGTCATTGCCCTCTGGCTATTTTGGGATGTTGTCTCTATTCTCACCCAGCAGTGCTGGATCCAGCCGAGCTCCATGCCGTGCCATGGATACAACATGTGCTGGAGCCTTGGGCTGGCCAGTGCTCCCCAATGGCCCCCCACAGCTGGAAGGTGCTGACTGACACATGGGATGGTACCTGGGGTTGCCCTGCCCCTTCTGGGAGTGCACCGTGTGGTGGCACTGCCTCCTCAGAGATCTCCATCACCACTGAATCCTCATCCAACCCCAGCTGTGTGTAAGGACGAGATGTTCCTGCCGAAACCCTGCAGCAGCAAACGGCAGTTTTTGGAGATGACACCAAAGCCACAGATGGTCGGAAGGAAGGAAGTGGTTACACTTGCCTGTAAGAAGTCAGGCAGCAAAATTCAGCTGCTGTCCCATGGGTTCAGCCCATCCCTTCGACTCTGCAAAAGCTGCTTCCCAGGAACTAACCCAGCCCCTAATGACCTCCACGTGGAGCCTCACCTCGTGTGTTGGGGTTGCAGACCAAAAAACTGCACTGGTTCTGTCCTGGGCTGTCAGAGACCTTCTACATTAGGCAAGCACCCCATCCTCTTTCAACAACCTTCTTTGTTGAGCTGTGACCCGGATCCAAGGTAGATTTAGTGGTTTTTTTCACCCAGGTCAAACAGTGGTAGCTACAAGCTTAGATTCAAAGAGGAAACAGGAGAAGCAGTAGGTGTGGTGTGGAGGGAGCTGGTTAAGCTCCTTGCAAGCAAGGGAATGGTTGGCAGAGAAACACTGAACTTCAGAATGCTGTTGGTGATTAATACTTCCAAACCTTTTCAGCAAAATAAAGTGGTTTAAAATACTGTATTTTCATGAAGATTTTATAAATGGCGTTTTTTTCCAGTGGTCCCAAGTGTTTAATAAAGTGTATTTATCTCCCATTTACTCTGCCTTTTTGTTCATGAAGTAGTTAAGTGAGGTCAGAGAGAGAGTGAAAAAGCACTTTTGGCAAAGGGAAGCTTTAAATATGTCACATTTAATAGAAGTAATAAGTACACAAAATCCCAAGATCTATAAAGGGTTTTGTGGAGGGAGGTTAATTTGCATCTCTATTGGATATCTTCTCCTAATTATCTTTCTGTTGTTGACATTCTTACTTCCTTTGCTGTGTGGTTGAGTATTAAAGCATTTCCACTGCCAAGTGGGGAATGTTTGACACAGTTCACTGCAGACCCTTGAGCACAGACCAGTCATCAAAAGTGCAGCAAGTTCCACGCCACGCCAGGACTGAATCCTTAGGGAGGGATGCCCACAGGGACTCCAACTTCTGTTTCCCCGTCTTTGCATTCACAACATCTTTATAGCCCACAAAATCGCCCAAGCAAAGGCGTGCCGGATGTGATTTGTGAATCCGTAGATGGAATTGGAACACAGAAGGTTGCAGTCAAAATAACCCTTTGGTTTGCCTCTGAAATGCGCCAGCACAACCTCATGGAGCTCAACAAGAAGAAGTGTGAAGTCCTGTGCCTAGGGAGGGGACAGCCTCACACACCAGGATATGCTGGGGGCCACCCTGTTGAAAGCAGCTTGGCAGAAAAAGGATCTGGGGGTCCTGCTGGACACTCAGTTGAACAGGAGCCATGGTCTGCACTAGAGGAATTATTGTCAGCAGGTCAAGGGTCCTCCACTCTACTCAGCACTTGTGAGGTAACAATTGGAGTGTTGGGTCCAGCTGTGGGCTTCCCAGTAGAAGAGAGATAAGGACGTACTGGAAAGACTCCAACAAAAGCTCGTGAAAAAGATTAAGGGTCTGAAGTATCTCTCCATGAGGAAATCATGAGAGATCCATGACTTTTCAATGTGGAGAGAAGGCTCCAGGAGAACCTTATCTATCCATGTAAATACCTTAAGGGAGACTGTAAAGAATTGAGAGCCAGGCTCTTTTTGGTGGTGCCCAGTGACAGGACAAGAGGCAATGAGGGCACACTGAAACTGGAGGTTCCCTCTGAGTATTAGGAAACAATTTTTTATCTGTGAGGTTGATCAAACACTGGCACAGGTCACCTAGGGAGGTTATGATGTCTCCACCCTTATCCCACAGTGGGGGGAGGTCTTAAATTGAGGTACTTCAACGGCCTGTGTTCAAGGTAATCTCTTAACCCAGCCTCATAGCCTCTTCACTGAAGCCACCACAGCCTGACAACTTGCACCCAAATCCTACACTGTATGAAAATTGTGCTTATTTTCTCTGCAGGAAGGTGAGCAATTTAATTAATGCTGAATTTCGGCTCATAAGAAAGAAGGCACTCATTATCAGATGAAGGATAAATCAGATCCTTTCCCTTTCTCAAGACTTTATTCTTGGCTGGCCTGACTCCTCACACGGATGGAGCCTGCAGGTTTGAACAAGGAGCAACTGTTTTTCTGGAGTCTTTGGCTCCTGCTGTGCTGAGATCTCCTGTGTTTTCTGCAGCACTGTGGTGATTGATAGATCTTACACCCATGCCAGGGCCTGAAGCTCAAAAAATGAGGATACTGGGCGGGGAGGGGCTGGAGCTGGTGATCTGCAGGGACACCAATAAGCTGCTCTTAAACACCCTCCAGCCATCTAAATTAGGGAAAGGAAGAAGCACAACAATGGATTCTTTCTGAAATACAAGGACAAAGAAGTTTAACTGCTGGCTGTTCCTCTGGTTTGGACAAAGGCACAACCTTCCTCTGGCTCCTAATATTGTTCCCACATTACCTGGAGGTACCAGCACAGACTCAGCTGTGAGCCAGAAGGTGACATTTGGTGCTGTCTAAATGAGGAAAGATTGAACCCAGTCCACCTGGGAGTGCTCCTCCAGGTTGGCCACAACCTGCAACTAGTTCAGGGTAACTGTGCTGCTCTCACCCGTGGTACCACCTGCTTTCTTACCTGTTCATGCACCAATATTACACAGCAATGCTGGGCAGGTAAAATGGCCATGAGATTCTCCCTGGGGGACACACTTGGGCACTTTTGTTAAATTCTTTGATTATTGCTGCCTCTGGACCTTTGCATGTTATTTTCCTTCTGCATCCCTGGACTGACAGCAGTGAGGCTTGATACTCCTTTCACCCCTTCCCACAAAAAGTAAACTGGGTGTTTGAGATAGGTCCTGATACCACCAGGTCCTGCTGTGTGCTGTGACTGGACTCACCAGCAGTGTTTGAAGGGGTGTCAAAGCTGTCTCAGTGGTCTCTCCATCACTACCACCACTTCGACAGCCAGTATCNTCCATCCCACCTGATTATCTCCAGGAGTAAAACCAAGTTCCATTCCTTCCTGAAATCAGCTAAGAACTTACTTTGCAACCAACCCAAAAAGCGGCGACAGAAATAACTCTTCTCTAATCCTTGTCTAAGAGGAACTGAATCTCCTCTTTTCAAGCAGGCACACTGCAGTTTGACTGCCTTCACCTCGCCTAACCCTCTTCTTCAATACTCTTTATCCTCTGTTTTGATTCACTTTCACCTCTTATAAATTCCTGCTGCTGTCA
>WEKX01016510.1:72654-102682 GCA_013390025.1 Pitta sordida | reverse complement strand
CAGCTAAGAACTTACTTTGCAACCAACCCAAAAAGCGGCGACAGAAATAACTCTTCTCTAATCCTTGTCTAAGAGGAACTGAATCTCCTCTTTTCAAGCAGGCACACTGCAGTTTGCCTTCACCTCGCCTAACCCTCCACTTCAATACACTTTATCCTCTGTTTTGATTCGGTTTCACCTCTTATAAATTCCTGCTGCTGTCATGACTTTTCAGATTTGCTACCTGCCTTCAGATTTGCGCACCTTGGACTGTTCAGACTTTCAGTAATGACCTGTTAAGTCAATCCTTTATTAACACCACACAGCAGCAGAACTAAGAGATCGCCACGCTCTCAGCACATCCCCGTCAGACACCGGGTTCAAGAGGGTGATGAGCAACTGACACTCACATGCTCAGGAAGAAGCTGGGTGCTAAAAATAAGTACACAGTTATAGCTGATTACCTGAGCGCTGTCAGCCTCTCTGCAGAATCCCCAGAGAGAGACCAGGACTTCTAGAGGATAATTCAACCTCTCCATTTTCTTGGTCTCTTCTACCTTCCTAAAGATGTCTGCAGAATTGTGATTTTGTTCAAGGTGGCATTTAAGGTAAAATATCCATGCAAATTAGATTAGTTCTGGATCATTAGATCCCTTCCCAATTTCTGAGCAAACACTGCCAACCGTTTTCAGAAGTGCCAACACCTGATGAACAAACCACTTGTTTTCTCCTGCGATGTAAGCAAAGAGCCAACATTATTCCACACCAGTTAAATAACTTCATTTCACAGGTAACTTACATGAAGGGAGAGCACATCGACACATCAACAGGTGTTTTAATGTCTGGAAATACAATTTCCAGTCTGGAAGAGCGAGAGCTCTGGCATGTGGCATAAGCAAGACGTCATTAATGCAACTAATGTGCAGTTTACACTGAGTTTTTAAATTCACAGAATCCATTGTGGGTGCCAGACTACCTTTCTAGGTGGCACAAAATACCCAGGATGCTGACACTGCTCAGTGACATGGTCTGGATGGTAGGAGGCTTGGATGGATGGAGCGTGGTGCCCATGGAGAGCAGTCAGAGCTTTTATCTGGGGGGAAAAGAAATCCTGTTTTCTCTACTTCCTTTGCCCCTACTCCACAAAACCCAACGCTTCTGAACACAGGAATACTTTAACCCACAACAGTATGAGGATATTTCAGGTGAGAAACATCCCCATGGGGGATATGAGAGTGGAGGACAAGGCTCTGGGCGTGTGAGTGATGGAGACTTTCAAGTCCCCGAGCTTGGAGACAGAAAAATGAGAAAATAGCTGCCTTGTCAGGGCCAGAGGAGTAAGAGCGTTTTGCTGTCCCTCTCCAGTCCATGGGGACAAGGACAGTCTGGCAAAGAGCAGGAAACTCTCTCCCGGTAAGGCAATTTGCAGTTTATCCTCAGTTATCTCAGGTGAAAACGAAATGTGTCCCGAGAGGGTACGTCCTTGCCTACCTATTTAACTACTGCACAGGGATGTGCTTCAGGCAGCTTTACAGAACACACAACAGCCACTTTCATACATCCTTGAAGGTAAATCAGTGACCAAAACCCCACTGCCAGGCTCCGCAGAGAGTCAGCTGCCGCCTTTGGACGCACAGAGTCGTTGCAGTACCGCTTTTCCATGTCCCAGGGGGGACACGCAGACATTGGCAGCGGACAGAAGGTCCCAGGACACAAACAAGGTCACACAAATCTGGGCTGCACAAAGAAAAGCCGTCGGCTGAGCCAGGCTGCTGCAGCTCCCGACATTTACTGTTGCGGGGAAAAGCACCATTTAAACTCTGCCTCTTTAAACCCAGACGGGCGCTGCTGAAACCAACGCGAGGGACACAAAGCCACACCGGTCCCTGGCATTTTCCCGTGTGACGCTCCAGTTCCCCCTCAGAATATGCGAAACCCGGCGTCCCGTTTGCCAGAAATGATCTGGAAATGGCTGAATTGACCGTGGCTATTTATGGAAGAGGCCTTTAAACATAAAGCATCCTCCCGAAAAAGCAGTGCACAGAAATCCGCTCATCCCCAGAGTGGGGTGTGCCAGGCACAGCGCTAATGAATGCAGATGGCAGAGCTGCCTCTCACCCCGATAAACTGCTCGTGAACAGGGGTATTTTATTTTCTGGGCTCAGGGAGGCGCAGGAGGAAGGTGTGGCACCTCTCGTGTCCCCCTTGCTTGCGGAGCACCTGCTGGGAGGAGGGATTGTGGTGCTGGGAAATGACCACATTAGCCCTTGGGGTGGGACTGGACTGAATCCCACCACAGCAGCACAGCTCCTGCCCGGAGGTTTGCAGAGCAACAGTTCTTCCAATGAGTGATTAAACCATTATCTTTGCAAAGATATTGATTATTCCCTGTTTGCAACTGGTGCGGATAAAGTTTTGTTGCCCTTTTTCTTCCGAGCTGGTTTTAAAAAGTGTTTTCGTCCTGCTGAGCCGTTTTTAATGAAATGCTTTGTTCTTGCTGAGCTGCTGCCCTGGTGTGTCTGAGAGCAGTTTGACCACTATTCGGTCAGTAATATGTCTAACTAAGCATTGCAAACAAAGGGAAGACGGGTGAAGGCGCTTTCAAATTGGTGAATTGTTTGTGGACCCCTTCTGCCTTCAATCTTCTGAAACTGAAACACAAGGATCTAATGCTATTTGTGAGGCTGCTATCCCTAAAAACGAGGAGGTGATGACCGAAGTGGAAGGAAGCTTTGCCTCTTAGCCCAGCAGGGCAGAACTCGGACATGAAGAGAAAGGAAGGATCACGACTGAATTTTAAAGCTTAAAAATACCTCAGCCAGAGAAAGGCCTGGAAATCTTTTCACCCTTAAAGAGGCCAAGCCTTGTAGTAAGAGAGAACAAAATCAAAGGGCAGGGAGAACTGGACAGACCTTGCCAAGGACAGTCGGAGCAGAGAGGCAGAGATATTCCTGCTGCTAATTCTGGGAGCAGCAAGGACTTACAGCCTCCCCAAGGTGGCTGTGGCTGCAGGGACAGGGACACAAGGGATGGCTGGGACAGGGAGAGCACTGGGCTCTCACCCCCACTTGCACTGCGACACTGGGCAGGAGCAAGTGCCAGTAATGGCCCAGAGGCTGATGTCAGGGAGTGCCACATACCCACAGATCTGAGCTGGTAATTGATGCCTTGGCAGCCAGTTGACTTTTAAAAATCGTGTGAAAGGGAAGAGAGAGGCAGGTGCTCTCTGATTTTCGCGTTGGCCCCTCAGCTGCAGGCTCAGGAGAGGCTGATTCAGCTTGAACTTAATTCTTTGTTCAGTGCAAGTGAGCATCTATCAAGACCAGATGCCAAGGCTTTGTGCTGTGAAGTTAATCAAATGAAGGTAGGATGGTGGCTAAGAATCAAAAAATGATCCTGGGCTGAAGCAGGGCCTTTTCATTGGATGAAAATGTGCTTTTCATGAGATGGCCAACCTCCAGCAGCAGGATGGTCAGTGTCCCACCTGCTGGGAAGTGCCTGGCTCTGGCACCAAGGCCCACTGATGCCTCTGGTCTGTGAGCAACGCCTGGAACCCCCACCAACAAATTTCCCAGTGCCTGTGTGTCTCAGTGATAAGCACCCTCTGCTCCACAGAGGCCCTTTTTGAAATACACACTTAACCAAGAACACAGCTGGATAAGAAGTTACATATCTGAGCAGCCCAGGGTGGGAGATGTCCTGTTCCCTGAGATGCTGGCGCTGAGCACTGTCCCTGATGACTCCCTGTGGGAAGGAGCAGCACAGGCTGACCCCGAGCAGGCAGCAGCCAGGACAGCAAAGTCCCTGGAGAAGATTACTTTAGTATTTTCAAAGCCAGTGAGCTTTGGATGAACCCAGCGAGTACCAGACTTCAGTGGGGCCAGAACTGTGTCCTGCTGGCAGTGAGAATTAACCCATGAATGGATTTTCTGCACCTTGAGAAGTGCAAAATAATGTATGAACGCAAATTGTTACTAAAATCGAACTGATCCACATTTCTCCCACATATCCCCCCTCCCACCATAGTATTTAAACCTCAGTTTTCTCTTATCACTAAACAGAAAAGTTTAACAGTGGTTAGAACGAGCTTGCCTGATTCACATATAGTCATCCTGACTCCTTGAATGGATAATGTGATCTAAATTAGCAAGGAGAAGACATAGGCATGATTTTTTTTTTCTTCTGAAAGCCTGTATGCATTCCAAACAAATGTTAAGAGCACTGTCAATGCTAGCTTTTAAGAGAGACTTTATCACACTGAGATTAAAGGATTCGAATTTTAAAAAAATTCCTAGACAAGCCTGAAAATTTACACCAAAAAAAAAAAGAGAGAAGAAACATGTTAGAAGGGGAAGAAAAGATCCGTTGTGAACATGGCAGCATCTGCTTCTAAAAATTGTAGAAGAGAGTAATGCTCTCCACAACCTGATAAAACTTATCCATTGTGACCTGAGAAACAGAAACCATCCAAAATTAATTTCATCTGCCTGGATTAAATGGGCTCCTTGGGAAGTTCTGTTTTCTGTCACTTAACGTCTGGGATGACACAGCCCCGTGTTCCCAGCAGATCCCTTTGCTTGAGCCTTGATTGCTTTGCAGCAGGAAAGCTGCTCACCCTGCCAGTCACTCTGCCCAAGGGGCACAGTGCACACGTAAAAATGCATGAGAATCAGCAATTACAGCATCCTGGTACAGGACTCTTGAGAGCTGAATCTGCAGTTTATTGATGGGATCAGAGTGGGATCTTAGAGCCTGACTAAGTGAAGGAGATGTTTCTGCTAATGAAACTCCAGGTAAATCCTGCAAGTGCCTCAGAAAGCCTCAGGCAAATTTGACTCTCCTCCTGGTGCTACTTTTCTTCCTCTGGTTTCTGTTTGGCAAAGCACGTGAGTACATAAATATATACCCAGGGCAGGTAAGTAACGACAGCTCTGAAAATGACAAGTGTCTTTTTTGCTTTTCTGGAGTATCAGTGTGGCTGGTGGCCAGGATAGGTGGTGTCCTGTGGGTGTAGGAGCTGAGCTCTGAAGCGTATGAAGCCTCCACTGAGTATGAAGAAAGCTTTCAAAGAGAAGGGGAGAACATCACCCATGGTGACCTCCCATTCAGGCACCATCAAACACAGGTGATGGTAACAGCACTTACCTGTTCTCAGCCAGTTTCAAGGCAGGAACAAGCATATCTAGACCACCCCTGGTGAAGACTTGTCTGACCTGCTCTGTATGACCCCCAGTGCAAGAGGTTCAGCAACTCTCCAGGCCATTCATTCCACAGCTTCACCATTTTACAGTCATCAATATTTTCCTACTATTTCGTGCAAATGTTGTTTGCGGCAGCTTCCATCAAGCAGAGTTTGCCTGGTTCTACCAGCCAGGCAGAACAAGGTGCTTGCTGTCCTCTCTGCCACATTCAGAGAGACCACTGCACACACTCCCCTCAGTCCTCTCTTTTTCAGAGGAACTCCTCTCCAATCCTCCTGGCTCACATTTCTTAAACCTCCATCACAGTTGCCTATTCTGGACAGTAGCCAACCTTCCTTAAGCTGGATTTAGTGCATAAGTCCCAAATTCATCAACAAAGAGGAGAGCAAACTCACAGCCTGTGATGGTCTTACTGATACAACCCACAATATGCTTTCCCTGTCTCCTTTGTATTTGCACTTTTGAAGTCCCCTGCCTACATTCAGCCTTTGATTTCCTTGTCAGCTCCTCATCAATGAGCAGGAGGAGAGTGAAGAGGCCATGCCAGATCAAGACCAGTTTGAGGTGGAGATCTGAGTTTCCAGCTCCTCACCTCCAGGCCATGATTGGGCCTGTTCCTGTGCCTCATGGAGCTGGGACCAGCTGGCTGGAGCCCTCTCTGCTGCAGGGGATGGACACGTAACACCTCAGGCTCTAGCACAACTGGCTGGTGCAACTGCCCAGGAGTCTGTGCCTCACCAATAATGATTTATTTCATGTGACTTTTGCTGGTTGTTTTTCCCCTGACTTGCAGATTCCTCTGATCCCTACTGTATTCCTCAAATGAGTTTGAAAACTTCCCTCGAGAGGCTTCATCCCTCCACACGTGAAAGTGCATCCTTTAGCCCATCATCTGAACTAGAAATTACAAACAAATTGTCTACAAACTCTTCAAATTCACTAGGGAGTGATCTACTGACTGCTTGCCTTTGGGTGTCATTTGCCAAGCAGTTCAGCACCCACCTTGTCATGATTTAATCTCTTTCACACACTCTTAGATGGTGTGTAAGAACATCATCTGGCCAGGACTAAAGCATTTCTGGAGTCAAGATACAACACAGCACCTACTTTCCCCCTGGTTTTGGGACCAGTTATCCTGTCAAAGAAAGGAGTCAAGCAGGATCATTTAACTTACTGAAAATTCTACTTCTGATATACTTGTATTTTATCCTGCTGATGCTTATAAAGCTGTAAATATTTCATCCAGAATCCTTCCAGATACCAAAGCAAGTCTGACTGTTCTCTCCATCCACATCCCTCTCACTTTCCTTCTGTTGTTTGCTCTTTTCCAGCCTGTTGGGATCTCCTCTTCCACCATCGTTGTGCACCCAAAGATAATTGCTGATGTTTCAATCAGTGCTGTCCCTCACAGCTTATCTCACTTCATGAATTTCTGCCTCACATTCAAAACATTTAAGTGATTTCAACATTTCATCACTCAGGAAACAACAGGGGTCTACCAAATAATGGTTCTCATGCGTTGATTTATCAGTCTGCTGATTCAGGAGAAATAATGGATCTTTCATATCCAATTACTTTCGAAGATACTTTCAAATGCAGATAAACATTAGATTTATTTGGCCTGATGATAATGGTATGTTTATAACTCTTTTTGAAGATAAGATTTTTGCTACAAAGAAATAATGGAAGATCAAGTTTGAATTTCCTCTTTATATATGACTGCTTCAAATGTTATTCTTTATCTTTCATAAAGACAAAATCTGCTGCATTTTCGTTCTTAAGTAATGCCAGTTTTTTAACCCAGCAGTAATGGAAGTTCATAATTTTGTTTCTCAAATCACTCAAACTGTTGCCATGGAAATAATTCTATATGGAGATAGGTCAAGAGAAAATAATCTCTCAGAGAAGATTGCTACTTGTTAAGCACATAAATTATAATAATTTAATCAAAAGCATGAAGTAGTCAATCTGAAAACCTATGGAAATATAATAATTCAATTCAACTGACTGATCTTTCTCTCCTGTGTGGATCTTCTACACTATTGTTAAAAATCCATTACTAATTAATCTCTAATATGCTTTTCCAGGACACAGCCCAGTTGGTCACTGGAAGTATTTCTGTGAAGGAGATGAGAAAGGATTGCTGCTGGATAAAATACAGAGTATTGTTCTCACTCTTGCTTGTCGCTTCAAGATAAACGTGATTTCTCCTGGATGTAGAATCCTTTATCTCCCCTCTTTCTGCCCTAACGTAGAGCTGTGGGAAAGCTTAATCCCTATCTCAGATGTGGCTGCACATCCACTGTGAGGATTTTACCTCCAGCAACTTGGTCTCGAGCTCGATGGCAGAAAAAACCAAACCAAACAAGAATCTTTGTAAAGGAAACGTTGGGGTTTTTTGAAAGAGAGGCCACGTTGTCCTGCTCATAATCTTCCTCACTCTCTCCTCTCTTGCTCCTCTCTTGCACAGTGTTTTAGCTGGGCCCAGCTACATTTTTACCTGAGATCTCTCCAGTGCCCTTCACCCAAGGCTGACCAAGGGGTTATGTCTGAAATGAGCTGCAACAAGAAATTGGCAAAAATTCTTCCCGTTTCAAAGGCAGCTGAAACAAGATGGATTTGTTGAGTGACTTGCACCTGGCTATCGATCCCACTCTGCTAGAGCTGGGTGAAAATCCAAAGCACCTAAATCCAACGTTATCCTTCAATTCGGCTCCTAACGCCTTGTCATTTTAGTTTCCAGGGTGACCCATGAATGTGTGAGACCTATTTTGTGCCTAAAAACACTGGAGAAAGGTGAAGAGGGGAAAAAACTAGAACAAGGTTACAAAATACAGAAGAAAAAAAAAAAAGACAAAAATTAAACCCAGTGTCCCAGGACAGCAGGATTAACCAAGAAGATATCAAAGCTTATGATTAATGTCACTAACAGAGGAGAAGTGATTTTTCCTTGCAGGAATGATACAGGGGAAAACATAAAGTGAAAATAAAGTTGTAAAAGAGTTATTGGGCCATTGTTTGGGGTTTTTTTTTATTTTATATCTCAGAAGGACAGATTTTTTTACCTAATCTGGTGATGTCTCGGAAGAGAAATGCAGGAAAATAAAGAAGTCTACAAGATAAATCCAAAAATAGCTTGTGAGAGCTTTGAGCCTCTTGGTACTGACAAGGCATGAAACCAGACAACATCCATCCACGAGAGCAAAGGGAAGTGGGATGGGGAGAGGTCCAGCAGATTTTTTTTCCAAGGACACACGTCCCCTCACAATGGGGACAGACCAAACAAACACCGATGAGTCAAAGGCTCCAAGAGCTTCCAAGGCTGCTCAAGTGGAGAAAACCCCAAAGTTTGCAGAAATCCTTTGGGAAGGGCCAGAGAAGGGAGGTTGCAGGTTTTCTGTGTCCTTGTCCAGCAGCTCCTAGCTCTCCTCATTAAAAGTGTGAGGAACACCAGGAAATCACTTCAAGCAGAGGTGTCCAAACACTGGCAGTGAGAACGTGCTTTTCCTCTGCTTTTCTTTCCTGCACCTAGCAGAGAGTGGAATGACAGCTCACAAATATATATTTCAGCTTGGGAAAGTATCCAGATTTCAGAAGAACCCTGGGCATTTCTTTCAGTTTCATTGAAGTCAAAGGAAGTAGACACAGGTGGTAAGAGTTTTATATAAATTCCCCAACTGGATTCAGGTTAATTTAGCTGTTGACTTTTTAATCATATGAATCATTTTTGAACTAATCAACAAAGAGATTTATTACTAATATGAATTTACCAGACAGTTTCACTTCCTTTATTTTCCCAGGTGATTACTTAGTCTGACATGCCAAGTCTGAATATTGATGGGCAGGTTTAACAACAGGTTACCAAAAAGATGCTTTAGGGTTCCTATTAACCAATTGCTTTAACCAGAATAATAATAAGAAATCTCCCCCCAAGAGTTTAGGAAGTGCTGTAAGAAATTCAAACCAGTATTGCTCTTGTACTAAAATTCTCAAATACTAAACCACCTCTGACCCCTGAATAATTAATCGTTAACAAAAACCAATTTAACAGCTCTAAAAAACAAGTTGTGTGGATGGTGATACATCCTCAAACCATTCATGCATCTAACTGAACTTCGTCACAAAATATTAATCTTTTCAGGTAAGAAGGCAGCCTTGCCCCCAGAGGCTCTACATTTTCCTTCCTTATTGACCTACCACTGTACATTTGTATTGTTGTAAAGAGCACTATTGATTTTCAGAAGGCCTTGAGAAAAGCAGTCTCTTGGCTTCATTAAAAATTGAAGAGCTTATTATAGTGATACATCTGGAAGGGAGCTGGGATGGTCTGCATTTAGCCTCCAACTGACTAATGAAATAAGGCGAAACTCCAGTAAAAGGTGTAGAATTCCAGATCTGGAGTTTCAGCCTCGGTCAAGCTTAGACCTGCAGGTCTGCCCATCTGTGGAGGTTCCTGCATTTCATGGACACTCAGGATTTTACCTCAGATTTCCTGAAGAACCAGAAATTACTCATGGAGTGCCTAGATCCTTGAGTTTAGCTGGGCTTAGTCCATCTTACACCCAAATCTGCTCATGTAACCCTGTCCCACTCAGCTGTCTGGGGGTTGTTGCCATAGCTGACACCTCCCTCACGATCATGCTGCCTGTTTTTGATCATTAAAAGACAATTCCTGACAATCCTTCACTTCAGTATCTCTTCAGGCTACTTCAAACCTCTGTTTAGGACATGTTTTATGTCCCTCCATCTCTTCCAGAACTCAACATCAGATGTTGCAGCAGTGATGAGAAGCCCAACATCAAGGCCTGTTGTTGGATGCTCACTCTGGTCATTTCTACTGGGTTTTGGCACCTTCAGGAGTTAGGCATAGCCTGAGGCATAAGTTCTTCATGGTGTTCCAGAACTCTCTGGTGTTTAAATTGCTCTGGTGGAGCATCTGGGACTTATGGGAGATCAGCTGAGCCCTTTAGTTGGCAGCTTGCTCCCTGTGTGACCCGAAGTTTCTTGATGTTTATTGTCTTGTCTGATGGATAAGGCCATAGAAATGCAACATAAACCTCAGAGGTAAAGAACAAAGTCAAAGTCTCAGACAGGATTTCTGAAAGTTTTAAAACTTTTTCCATCAGGCCATTCCCAGCAGGAAGAAAAAAAATTCTGGCTGAGGAGTAAAGGCTCCTGAAATGAATAGCATAAGAAGATGTCTTTTATTATCTTGCTTCAAAGTACAGATCACAACCATGAAATTATTTAGGGCTAAAAGTTCCAGACCTCCTACTCCCCTCCTGTTTCATCTAACCAGCAGAGGAAAAGGCTGTGACAACTTCAGCATTTAGCACAAGTTAATGCATCTCTCTATAGAGCAAACGAGAACCCCTCCAAACCCCCTCCCACCGACCCCCAGTCAGCCTTATTTCAGCGGTGTGCCCAGTGCCAGCCCAGAGCCAGTGGTATTTGTCAGCTGTCTCGCTGCTGACCTTTAGATAACAGCAGCCTTCCCCACTTCTGACCACCAGAAAGGAAAAGGTCTGTGCAGCCATGTGGAGGGTGGGAAAAAGCCCCCATCCCACCTGCACAAAGTCACACTGATGTCATTGCTTGGTTATCTGATGCGTGAAGCTAAAAATGTGAGTGTCCACTATCCTGGGCACCCTGGGAGGCTCAGCTATTTCCAAGCTGTTGGAAACCTTCCTATCTGGCAAGAAATGGTTGGGAAACACATCTGGTCGTTCAAAGAGCAGCACGTAGGTGTCTCCCTACCATCCCATCAGGCATGTAGGACAGTAATTTTGGACATCCCTGCTGGCATCCCCAGGGTCACAGTATCACAGTATCACATTATCAGCAAAGTTGGAAGAGACCTTGGAGATCATTGAGTCCAACCTGTAACCCAACACCAACTCAATGTCTAAACCATGGCACTAATTGCCTCATCCGCAGACTCTTAAACACCTCCAGGGATGGCGACTCCACCACCTCCCTGGGCAGACCATTCCAATGAGGGATCACTCTCTCTGTGAAAAAAACTCTTCCAAACATTAAACTTCCCTGGCGTAGCTTAAGGCCATGTCCTCTCGTTCTGTTACAGACACCTGGAGTGAGGAGGGCACACATCCTGCTTCACTCAGCATGGCTGTAGGATCTCACTGGATGCCAAAACACACGTTCACACCTGTGCTGTGGGTGTCAGAGCCCCAGGCCCCATCCTGCCATCTGCTGTATTTTCAACCTGAAACTCCCATGGTCCTTCTTTCCAGAAGTTTCCTCTCCCTCACTTGTTTTGGAAGTTTCTTGGAAGTTAGCACCTCCAGTGCCTCTGCAGCAAGTTTGGCTAAAGCTGCTGGGCAAAGTCTCACGAAAGTTGGGTCCTGGTCCCACAGAGAGCAAAAGAAAAAAAAAAACACATAACAAATATGGTGCCAAAAGCAGTGCTGGCAACCAAGCAGAACAAAACAAGGGGTTAGAGGTTTTGCAGCCCCCAAATTTCCACTTTAAACGAGTTAATTTGGTTCCTTACTTCAGGTAAGGCTACAGCTTCTTAGGCCCAAGAATGGGATGCTACATATGGAAAAACAGAGGAGCACAGATGAAATAAAAACTACCTAATCTAATATATTAGCATATTTTTGAGGGATGAAGGGTCATCGCCTTGCAAACAACTTGCTGCTACATCAGCCTTCTGCAGCAGCAACCGTATAACACGAGCTGTGTGTTGACATCATGTTTAGGCTGTCTTCAGCCTCCTGCACTCATGTGTGGTTCCCCAACGACCTGGAGCAAGCCGTGTATCACCTTCACATCTACAGGAGGCTGAGTTGAACTGGTGGCCTTGTGAGGTGATGGTCATCTTCGAACGGCTCCTGCTCCCCTTCAAGTGGGCAGAGAGGCTTCCACATGCTCTGGACGTGGCACTCAGTGTGTGGACATAACCAGCCAAGTCTGTTTGCCAGCTGATGCTGGCAGCCTTGGCAGGGCACGGAGGGCCATGTGGCAGCTCCTTGGCTCTCTGCCTGGTGCTTCCATCCCCCATCCCCTTCCATCCCCCTGAGGCATGGGGAGGTGAGGCTCATCCAGCAGCACAGCCAACTCCCACCCTCAGGGTTTAAGATTAACATGTGTGACCAGGGAGAGCAGGTGGAGACAGGGAGCACACGGAGTGCCTGAGGACGTCCCCCACTCTCAGCGCGGTGACTGCCGTGCACCAGCTGTCCTGCCACTCCTGAGGTGCCATCAGGAGGTGACAGGGACAGGAACACCAGACAGATGACTCTGTGCCAGGGCTGGTGGCTCCGCAGCCTTCGTGGTGCTTTTAAGGAAACTAATTGGTGAGGAAACTGGCTGCGCATACTGCAGTGATACCACAAACCCAATGGCATCAGCCAACCATTGATGGCTGCCGAAATGAGCCTGCCTGCGCTCTGCCACCCTGTGAAACACCAGGGCAGGATAGAGCAGGAGATTCCCCAAGCTTTCCTTTACACATGCGTGGGATTGCTTGAGACACGTGCTGGATGAGGACAAGGCCACGGGGCACCACGGGGCACGTGTGCCATGGCTGTGCCCCCACGCTGCAGGACCAAACCCACGTGTGGAAGGCCGGGCATCTTCATAGTCCAGGACACAGCAGGATTTTAGAGAGGGAAATGCTGCCAGTGACCAGAAAGAGAAAGAAAGAGTTGTTTGGTGGTTTAGGCCTCTGCATCTGACACCACATGGTTGGGAAGGCAGGCACCTGGACCACCCTTTGCCTTCGGTCTTCAGGACTGGTGAGTTTGGGATCAGTCCAGCCAGAGCTGTGGAAAGAGCAGAAGGGGCTCTAGTGAATTGTGTGCTACCACTGCCTGGAGGTCCAAACAGTGTCTAATTTTACCAGACCCCTCCCCAAAAATGCCACAGAAGTTAGAAACAGGAGAGAAGATGAAATTCCATTGGGGGCTAGTGCTGAAGTGGTGCTTTATGTGGGAACACAAAAGTGCAGCCCCTTTGTGCTGGCGTTCGCCAGGAGACCTTCCTTGTGCAGTGCTTCATGTGAGGTGTTTAAAGGCCATTTGTCCCAAAAGTTTTCCCAAACATCCCTCTGGCCACACGTGGAGGCTGGTAGGTACCAAATAGAGGGATTTGCTGTGCCTGCTCCCTCATCCTTGGGACACAAAGGAAGGAAAGAACCCTCATATGAAAAAAAGTGGAGTGTTTCCATTGAAAGGCTGGATGAAGGGATGTGAGACAGTTTGTGTGTGGCCACAGGCAGCTCATTTGAGACAAAAAGGAAAGCTGTATCAGTGCAACTTTCCCAGACAGACAAGCCATAACTCAAAATGCCCTTTCCCCGTCTCCTCCACCGAGCTTCCCTTTAGCTGCTGCAATCTCGGCTCATTCATTTCCTCCCCTCCCTCTCGCCTGCTCCTTTCATCACTCATTGCAAGCCCTATTCACGGACATTCCCCGAAATGTCCCATTTGTTGAGTAGCAGCGTTTGCTTTCCCTTCCAACTACTGGACGTTCCGAGGCAGGGCCCCAGTTTTTGGCAATAAACATCCCCTTTGTCAAAGAAAAGCGGAGTTAAAGTACCAGCGAGCAGTGCCTGTCTGCTAGACAGGGGGCTGGTCTGGCCTTAGCCGGCTATTGAGATGTCTTTGTGCCATGTTGCCATAGCTACCCTCCGGCTAAATAGGGAAAGAGCTCCTTTGTCCCAGATTAAGACCAGCAGACTTTTGGATCAGAGCCTGATGGAGGCTGTGGGGAAGGAGCTTGTCTGCAGCTGCTGGGGTTTTCACATTGCTGTTGGGTGTGTGTTGGGTTGGGTGGAAAGGGAGGAAGGGGATTGCTTGGAATAAATTGATTTTATATATATATGTATGTGTGCATTTTTACATATTATATATATATATATACACACACACAGAGAAGGCTGTGGAATGGTGGTGGTTAAGGGACAGGCTTGCCACTGAAGGAGGGGAAACCTGAGTAAAGAAGACTTGAAATGAATCAAGCACAAGCCATTGCAACACTTCACACAGGCCCCCCAGGACAGCAAAGAAATCCCTTGAAAAGGGATCACAGACAGAACAAGGTATTTCTAGATGGGTCTCCCAGAAAACTCACATCAAACAGCTGGCACTGCACTTTTTTCCTGCCTTTTGCTAAGCAGTGTCAGCGCTGGCCCTGCAGGTGCTCACATCGCCACCTTTGCAAAGCCACGGGATGGGGGATGTGTGATGAGAGGTGATGAGCAGCTTCAGCATCAGTGGGCCTGATCTAGCTCCAGATCTGGCTTTTCTTTTTGCCCTCCGCAGACTTCGTGAAATAATCCTATTTCTTGAGTGTTCTCTGCAGCAGGGAGAATTGCAGACCTCCTGAGTCTGTGATATACAAGTGACAGACTGGCTGGGGACTGAATTCACAGGAATTCAGAGAAAAAGGGTTGGATATGTTGTTTGGAGTTAGGATAACATGTAAACTCATTTTGAAGGAAGGACTGAAGACAGGGAAGTAAAGGACAAAATATGACAAAAATAAATCCAGGATTTGCCAAGGTCAGTTGAGTCAGACTAACTTGATAAGGAAAGGGGGGAAAAAAGAAAAAAGCAAACAAAGTTCTCCATGGGCTTTTTTAGACAAGGGAAATGCTTTAGATCTAATCTGTCTGGACTTCAGCAACACTTCTGATAAAAGAGCCACATGGGAAATTATTGTTTGTGTTGGAAGAAGCCGGGGCTGCTATTTGAGCTGAAGGTCTGTCAGGAAACAGCCAAGAACAAACACAACAGGTTCTTCTGAAAGGAAAATGATAGGAGCGAAGGAACATAATGGGTGAAATTCCTTGGAGCCAGTTTTAGATAGTTTTCTTCTGGAACAAAAAATAAGAAAGAGCTAATGATGTTTGCAGACAATGCACAGTTGGGAGGCATTGGTGACTTGGGAATAGCATAAAGGAAAAACAATCTGCATTTAGGAGCTGGAACAGCCGACCTAGAGCGAAGAGTTCAAAGTGCCCGCCATGCACCGAGGTTCCCTCTACACTAATTAATTAAATCCAGCCAGGGCAGGTTTATGAACTGTCCTGCGACCATCAGTGAGGATAAATGTTTATGTGCTTCCTGGCACTGTTTGACTGGGGCCAACCCACTCCCCGCTGGACAATGCCCAGGCACGGTTTGGGGATTAGCGCCGGCCAGGGACCGCGTCCAACACGTTGTTGGGATGAGGTCACTCTGCTTTGGAGATTAGGAGGATCCTGGAAACGAGCCATGCCACTCAGCCAGGCCCTGGCTCACTGTGCTGGCTTGCCATAAATGCAGCCTAAGAAAGAAATGACAGTGTGTTGCTGTAGAGTGTGCTGATCAAACACAAAACGTGAGCATCTCTGCAGCGCTCTTGTGTGAGACACCAAACACAGGCACTGTTTGCTTCTGAAAGCATCCTTTTGCTTCCTTACAACCTTTTTCTGAAAAGAATGTGTTTGACAGTGGCTCCATCTAGTCCAGAGTCCCAAATGGCTGACAAGAAAAGAAACAATGTTGGAGGGAACAGCAAACATGTCCAGTGAGAAGGAATTGAATGAATTTGCCGCTTTAGTTTGACGAAAGAGAAGATGAAAAGCAATTCACTTGTGCTGTCTATTGATACATCAAGAAGATAAACACCAGAGAAAATAAAAATAAATATATATGAAGTAAAGGCAACTGTTGGCGCCAGTAGAAACAAATGTCAGCCAGCCACAGGTAACTTTGGGATTGAAATTAATGGTAGTTTTCTAATCTCTGAAGGAGAGTGCTTCAGATGTAACTGTGCAGGGGGTGCACTGGGTGCAGGAGTGAAACTTGCTTTGGAAGGCCATGGCCACACACCTGGGAATACGTGTGACACAGTGGCTGGTGACAGCACAGACTGGCCCAACCAACTGATCCACAAGAGCCCCCAGTGCAGCTCCTTCTCTTCCTGAGTAATTCATAGGAAAGTCTGCCAATAATGGCCACCAGAAGTGATGCGGAGCCTCATTGCTCCCACCCTTCCCCGAGCTCGTTCATTGACCACAGCCCTGTGTACATCAGATGAGGCAAAGCTGGGAATGGAAACCAGCCTATGGTGGGCACAAGTGCCAAATGCTGTGCTTGCCCCTGGGTTGCTGCTTGTGCATGTTGTTTCCTGAAAGGCTTGGCCTCACAAACATTATTAGAAATGAAAACCTGCCAGAAAAGAGATGGAAATTTTAAAAAATGTTCTATAGCATGTACAATAAACTACAACCTGAAGATGATGGCTTAGAAGGCAAGAAATTGTGGCTAATAACTCTGCACAGCCAATGGGCTTGTTTTTGCTTTTTCTATGCTTGCTTGTCTCAACTATTAGTAGTGTTTTGTTTATTAAACCAGCACTTTTCAACCTTCATGCTGAAGGTCTGGGGGTACTTGTGGAAGAGAGGAAGGAGAAGAAGGAGGAGGAAGTGGAGGAGGACAAGGGGGGAAGGAGGAAGAGGAGGAGGAAAGGCAGCAGTACAGCAGCTGCCCTGTTTCAGTCCTTCTTCAGACACTTGTCTTTCAGCCAAGACATTCATCCCCCATATGCAATAGTCATAACACTGCATAATTTAGTTTTTATCTGTTATTAAATCATGATCCGATGACAAAATCAGCAGCACCATTCAAATCCTCCAGTAGGAGTGTCAGTAGCTCTGAGATGTCTCCTGAGACACAATTTATAAATCCCTTCCAGTTCTTAGGCATCAGCTGCACAGTTTGCTTTCAGATATATTTTTAATATTTTCAGTTTGAAGCCACGTGCATGTGACAACTTCCCTTTCTTTAAAGCTGCCGTTTTGTACCATGTGATACTAAAATAGAGAGGGAAAATGAAGAAATATTTCAGGTCAGAGTTTCAGGTGAAACAAGTTGTTGTCCCTGTCCCTGATGTGTCTCAGGCACAAACAATTTAAATCCTTTTTTTCCCCCTATATTCTGGGCCACTATAAGGAAAAGTCTGTCTAAGAACATGGCAAGTTTGGGCTACAAGCATTGGAACCTTAGAAACAGGCTCCTCAACTGTCCTTTTAGACATGATGGGTTTCATCATGAAGCTGTGGAACCTCTTTCTTTGGAGACATTCTAAACCAGACTGGAGAAGGCCCTGAATGGGCTGGAAGGGCACACCTGAATTACAGCAGCACTTTGGGTCAGCTGGTGTGCAACAACCCATGAGCCATCATAATCTGATCAGGTTTCTGAACCTTGCATGTTATTAGGCTCAGCTCCAGGGAACTGTGCTCTTTGGAGTGATGGGGAGAGGTGATGGTCTGGTTAACTTAACCTGATATAGGTATAAGAATTATGTATATAGATGTAAGAAAGCAAGATACAGGTATGTTCTGCCACTTGCTCAAGCATATTTCATCAGTAATTCTTCTGGTGAAGTAATTCTCCTCTATGGGAATAATGATCTATAAAACTTTGATGAATAAATAAAACTAGTTTAAGATATTAAAAACTATCTTTGAATAACATTCCAGTAACACACAAAGCACTGTTGCTGGTGGTAAAAGCTCCTACTCCGGGTCAACCAGTGGTGAGGAAGAATCTGTTCAAGAAGGTTGCTCTGTAGCAGTGGGGTATGGTGAGCCAGACCCACCACTGAGCTCCAGCTGCTTTGTATCATGCTGTGACACAACCCCATACCTGAACATCACTGGGACAGTGCAGAGCAACTGGAGTGGATGAGGAAGGCTGGGCCAACAAGCCTTCAACAGTTCTTAAGAGTTTACACGTTTGGATGGAGTTGTCTTATGGCTGTTTTTCAGACACCACAGCAGGAGTGTCCCAAATGCCAAACTGGCTGAGCTGTGGGATGGTTCAGTGGCTGGCCTGACCTCTTCCTCAGAGGAGGACATTTTCTGCTTACAGGATGACAGGAAATGCTGTGATGAGGTTTCCATCCTCAATCAGGAGCCATTTGTACTCTCCTACTGTATGGCTCCCAATGCAGGAAAAGTTCACATCACTTCTTCATGCCTGACCATTTTTTGTCTGTCTGAGAGACCAGAGCATCTCTGAGGACAGAATTATCTTTTCTTAGGCTCATGCAGTGCCCAGACCTGACAGGACTTGCACTGCAAAAACAGAGGAAGGTACTTGCTAAGAATTTGGGCAATATTGCCTGCCTCTAACAAGAGACTTTGCTGGTGCTGTCTGTTGTACACACAACCTTCTGGGAGAAGACATTTAGTCAATGCATTTGGTGTGGAAAGTAAAATGTAGGTAGGATGAGAGCTCTCTTAATCATTGCCATTGATTTTCTGAAATGGCTTCATGTCTGTTCATAAGAAGGATGCAGTGGCATCCTATGTTTATTCAGTGTCTGCTCAGGGTGGGAGGAGGTGGCCATGCCAATTAAAAAGTTTAATTAAAGCTGCAACCCCTTCTGTCCCAGAGATGGGGGCCTGTCATCTGCCAATTTATTCCCGTGAATAAGTCATTAAAGCAAGAGCTGCTGAGGACTTATTCAAACAGCTCGTGTTTGCAGTGCATCTTCCCTGGTTGCTGGAAATCATTGCAGATGCAGGATCAAGGCCTTGAGGTGAAACTCAAGAATACAAGTCTAAACAGATCAGAATTATATCTGTGATGTTTTACTGCAGTATTGGAATCTCCCAACAGCAAAGATCTGCTCTTACAGTCTATAGCAAGATTAATATGACTGAGTTTCATATATATATCACACTCAATAAATCTTCCAGAGCACCCAATTCCAGGGGTTTTTTTGCCTTATTGCTCATTGTAGCCCTTACCTCTGTTGATCCTGTTGCTGGATCAGAGAGAAGAGATGCTTTTCATCTCTGAGCCACAGCTGGCTGGCTGTCCAGCAGCCTGGGATGTGCCAAGTTCCTCAGTGACCAAACTCAGATGGTGCTATGAGAGAGGAATCAGAAATGACAGCTTATGACTTTGCTCGTGACTACCTGATAAATTAATTCTGTATTCAGTGGGACAAGCTCAGCTCTGAGCTCAGGCTGCTTTGAACTACCTCAGCAGGTTACTTTACTCCACATGATTCACTGCCTTGAAGCTGGGCTCTCCTCTCGTAGTTGGTAGAGGAATACTAATGTGCAACTTAAAATATCATTGTTTTGATGGCTCACTATTTGAGTACTTCTTGAATGTCTGCTACACTCTGCACATGAAAAAAAACCCCAGTCGTTTTGTGGAATTGAAGAGATCCCCTTCATAAAACGTCAGAATGTCAGACATTGAAAATCCCTGTAAATACAGGCAAGACCAACCCCATGGGTTTGTGCTGCTACACGTATGGATTTGTTTACATATATGACTGTGCACACAAATACTTATGCACGCTACAGAATACATTAAAGGTCAAAATTAAGTCATTTGGAAGACGGCCCAGTCACTGAGTTGACAATGATGTTAAAGAAATATTTAAACATTGGAGGGGACTCAAGAAACCTTAGGAAAATCAAGCTGGAGGCTGGAATGACAGGAAGAACCAAGCAGCTGAGGTGTTCAAAGTTAATTTTGTGTGACAACTACAAAAATAAATGACAAATTACATGGCTGAATCTTCTGGCCTGTTCTAGTTTTCCTCCATTACGGCTGTGGCTGAATCCCTGAGCCTGCTTTGAAAGACTGATCTGAGCATCCAGGCTGTGCAGAGAACAGCAGAAAGGCTCTGTGTTGGAAATTGTGTAACACCAGCATTAGGGAGCCAAAATTCGAGCTGAATCAAGTGGGTACAGCTGGAAGCAGCGAGGTAAGACTGAAACAGAGAAGCTGCAGGTTAAATGTCAGAGCTACTTTTTCCAAAGCCAAGGTTTACTAGCCTGGGGGACATTGTCCAAAGAGAGTTATGGAATTCCCATTAGTCAGCCCTTTTGGAAGCTTTGCTATACCAATAACACTCAATAATACATTGTTTTGGAACAAACTTATGTTGGCAGAGAAACAGGAGGTGAATTAATAGATCCTTTTTGGCTCTCATTTTTATAGCTCTTCACATTAAATCCTAATACAAGAGGTTATCTTTATAGCAGGCAATGAAAGATTTTCCCTGTAGATCACTACTTGAAAAGTACCTGCTGCACGTCTTTAAAGTACAGGACATTTTATACTTCCACTGGATTTCAAGTGACTGGAGTACCCCACAGGCAGCTTCAAGTTAATATTTTAGCAAGAATCAATGGCATAATTAAACTTTATGGATATCCCTCATCAACAGTTCCACGTGACCAAGTTTACAACGTGGTGGTACTTGGGTAAATCATTTTGTATCTATGGATGGCTCATAAAGAGACAGGAGGAGGACTGAGCCACAAGGGATGACAGAGTAATTACACTGACTGCTACAGTTGTAAGCAGAAATGCAATGTGTTACTAGCGCTGTAAAGTGAAACATGTTTGACTTAAAGGAACAGTGTTTTGTCATTAAAAAAGCCTCATGATAGGGCCTGGTGTTTGGATTAGCCAGTCTTACGTTACACCTTCATAAGGATATTCCCTCCCCACTCTCAGACTCTGCTGTCTCAAAATGTCAACATGTGAACAAAGCTCTAATTGTTAGAACCATTCTGGGGTGGTTTCTTTGTCCCAGTGGGAAATGTGACTGGACATGGATATCAGAGTTAAGTGCCCAAGGCAACCATTGAAACAGGTGGCTGTTTTCTCCTCTGAAAGGCTGGTTGCCTCTGAGCGACCCAGATTGCTCACGAGCAAGGCCAGGGCTGCCTGGTCACCTCCTTCAATCCCACAGCTACCTTGAGGACCTTTTCTGAGCCCATCACAGGCAAAGATTTAATTTTTTCCCACCTTTCCCAGCAGTTTGGGCACTTCTATCTCCAGGTCATTTTCCAGTGTTGAGTAACACACACTTAAACACGGCTTAACCCAACAAGAGTTGCCTGGGATGGAGAAAATCCACATGACAAGGGATGCACCAAAGCATGTCTTCCAAAGGGAGACAGCCTTCATTGCAGCTCCCCCTGACAGTCTCTGGAAAAGCAGGTGGGTTTAACGAACACTGTTGCTTTGCCAGGGTTGGGGTTTAGGGCAGAGCAGGACAGACGTCCTGAAGGGAAGCAATGCCCAAGACATGTGGAAGCTGATTTCCTATCCCAACAGGACTCCCTCTCTCTTTGGGAAGAGTGGTGTCCCAGCCAAGGGCACAAGTTTGACAGGATGAGAAGAAATTATGTCCTCAAGTTGGACCAGGAGAGGTTTAGATTAGACATTAGGAAAAAATTCAGCACTGAAGGAGTGGCTGAGCACTGGGATAGGCTGCCCGGGTGAGTGATGAAATCACGTGTCTGGAAGCGTTCAAGTGTGTGGATGTGGCAACTGGAGATATGACTTAGTGGTGATCATGGTGGTGCTGGGTTAATGGTTGGATTTCATGATCTTAGAAGGCTTTTCCAAACTTAATGGTTCCGTCATTCTATGATTTAAAGTGTCGACTCAGTGCTGTTGGATGTTGCAGCTGCTCTTCCAGCCCAGTTTCCCAGGTATTTTTCCAAGGACTATCCTACAAGGCGTACAGAGGCAGCCTTGGATTCCCAGGAGAAATAGTAATCCTGTCATGTAATTGCAGAGCTTACTCATGATTAATGGCAGTATAAATTAATTATAATAAATCGATGAGAAGAAATTAAAAATAAGCAATGTGAGCATCACTGACATAACTCACTGCCTTCTACTGAAACAAATGTTGTGTGAACCCTGCAAGGTTTTTCTCCATTTTACTCCTGCTGCATTTCTTCCCTTAAATAGAAGGGAAGTTCTCATAAATAACTGTTCTGATGTCTGCCTATCTTCTAATTAGTGTCTTTCTTAAGACACAAGTAAATGAAGGTTTTCTCTCTGCTTAATGTACAACCCTGTTATCACTGACTCATTTTGCAAAGATTTTCATGGGGTCATGCTGGCAAAACCATAAGGATTGTGAAACAGGGGGAGAATTACATCATTGATCTTGAAGCAGTCGAGGAGACGAAGAAAGAAACAGGTCGAAATGGAAAAAGCAGGGAGGAGGGAGTAAAAAGATGAATAATTAATGTTATCATTTGCTACACTGAAGCAGTCATCTCAATTAATAAAATCAATAATGCAGAAGCATCATTTAACCAATTCCTTTGCTCCTTTGATGAGTTTGTGTTTGGGCGATGGGGGCCTCTACATGGTTGTTGACCAAAGCAAAACCAGCTCTAAACTGACCCCTTGCCTATTTGGTGCTATGGGAAGTGCACACCGTTATCAGGGAGCAGCTTTGACACATCAAGTCCTTTCATTTTTTGAGTGAAAAGCACAAAAATGTCTGAGCTGTGCAGCCCCGTGCATGGGCTTTGAGGAGACAGAGTGCCTTGTTGGTCAGCAGGAGCAGGGACAGGGTGGTGGAGATGAACAGGTCTGACCATCGGCAGAGGTCGAGAAAAGCGCTGTTCCCTCTGCAGTCTCCACCAGCCACTGACAGAAAATTTGAGAAAATACAGCCACATTCAGGCTCCTTTGGACATCACTTGGAAGCATCAACAGGCCTTATGTTACAAGTGATCCGGATTTGGAATGGGGTGCCCACAGAGGTGGTTGAGTCGCCAATCCTGGAGGTGTTTAAGGGGAGGTTGGATGAGGTGTTGAGTGATATGATCTAGATGTAGATGCTGGGTTAGTTGGGCTATAGGTTGGACTAGATGATCTTCAAGGTCCTTTCCAGCCTTATCTCTACTGTGATACTGTGAAGTGTAAATAATATCATCAATACTCCATGATTTTTCCTTATCATGAGCTTTCTTCCCTTTGGGAAAGGTGCTTCATGTCAGGTACTTGTGCTCTGATGAGACATCTCTGCCCTGGGCTGTGCTGACCACCACCAAACACGAGCTGGCTGAGAGCCTGCAGCCTTGCCATGGTTGCACGCCAGCCTTTTGAAAGCTACGGATAAACTCATTGTACAATTTATCTGAATTTATTTAAGCACAAAATAACCTGTCAGGAGGAGTTTGAGTTTTCACTGACCTTCGCCTGACACGCAGCTCCAAACCTGGCAGGATGTCGGTATATTTAAATCTGGAGTGTAAACACAGCCAGCCTTGCTGAACTCGCCTTCCAAAGGACTGTTTAGGTTTCAGAAACCAGCCGTGAGCCGAAAATATTTGTTCAACGATCTCATTGTGTTTCCTTCCTAACTGCTGCTAATCTGCTCAGAGGAAAGGTGCCCCTTTTTCTGCTACATCAAGGCTCAGAGATGCCTGCAGGGAAAATAATCACTTATGAGCCGAAATACCCTAAAGGTGGCATTTTGCCAAGCAAAATGCATTGCTACTGCCATGCCAGGGACCCTCTCACTTGGCACACCTCTAAGCATCCAGAAAGGACTTCATTACAAAGCAGCTCATATTCTTTTGGGAAGGTTGCAGACGTTCTTGGCTTGGTTTTTTTTTGTTTCATCGAAAAGGCTTTTTCCTTAACCTCCTCATGAAACTGAATCTTCCTTGGCAGCTTTAAAGCACAAGGCTGGTGGCTTTTCTTTCTGTCCCACAAATTCAGTTCAATCTCCAGATATTTCTTTCTCCTTTGGAAACACGTTGAGATTGCAATCTGTTTCCAAGGACAACCAGGTCCCCAGTGGCATTTTTATAGGCTGCTCAAAACAATGATACTCAGTTTCACACAACACTGAGTGTGAGCAGGAAAATGGGAGCCCACGAGAAAACTAAAATCCCCAAATTTGAATTGTTCTGTCTGGTTTTCAGCAAAGCGAGGGACAGAGCAGACATGCAGCTTAGGCTGCAAGCCACCTTCCTGGGCAGTAGGAACTCGATCTTGAGCAACGTGCTGGATGGAAAGGGGAATCCTTTGGCTTGTCTGGTGTCTGGATGGAGGGCAGGTGCATGGAAAAGAGGGTCATTTACAGTTTGGTGCTATTTCTGGAGATTTTAAAAGAAAAAAAGGCAAATCAAAACAGCCTGTAGTAGTATTTAGTGAAATACTTTCTTGGAGTGTGGCACCCCCAGGGTAATCTTTGCTCTGAGTAGTGGAAGCAGATATTTGAACCCAATATGCAATTTTCTGACTTAACAGTGTATTCATTCAGGAGTGACTGACTACTGACCCTATTGTAGAGCTACAAATCTGTATTTGACCCAAACAATACTTCCATTAAAAGCTTCTATTTCAAAAAGTTGGTAAGCAACGGTTAAAAAACAGGACCTGAAAAATCCTCATGCAGCTCCATTTTGGATCTTCTCTCTTCCAAACATCAGGGTACTGTGATAAACTCAAAGCCTCCTGTTATCATTTGTAATGTCTTAGACGCCTCTGGTTTAGAACAAAAAGCATTCCTGGAGATTAAAGAGCAGCACTTTGTCAACATTTTGGAGTTTCCACTCGGTGAACCTGAGGATTAGTTCAATCATCCAGCCAGCTCAGCTCATTGCCAATGAGAACATTATAAATACAATACTAAGAAGACCTTTTTTATTTCAACTTTTGACCTCAAGGTAGCAACTGCAGTAAAGCCTGAATGCAGCTGGACACGGCTTGTAACTGGGGCCTGAGTTATTTTCCAGTTTAATGCCAGCTGAGATGTGTGTGTTTGCAGCCTCTCTTGAGGGGATGCATTAAGCAGAAGAGTTAACCAGTGTCAACTGGTGATAATGCCCGGTGCTTCCTCTGGGGACAGCCCTAGAAATGGGCTGGGTAAACACCACGAAGCCCTCAGACACCGTGGCATGTTTGCTGAGGGGACCTTCCACTGGTGCACAAACAGGCTGGGTAAACTGGGCTCTCCTGAGTCAACGGGCCCTTGCTCCAGCCGAAGGGGAAATTGTTTCTCCCGGGTGAGATAAAGGCGCTGGCAGAAATGATGAGTTATTAGGTCACTTTTTAAGCAACAGCTTTGCAAATGCAGCCAAATTCCAGCTGACTCCTATTAGCCTGGGAAACTGCACACAGCAGGTAAATGAGACAAAGAGTTGATGAGTCGGGAGAATTTTTCATGTGTTTTTGGTCAAATATGCCCTTTTCCCAAGTGGGTTATTCCGTTGTACTTTGCTGTGTGCCGAGCATTTTCATCAGTTTAGTTTTACCTGACCTTTATTATTTTTTTTTAATCTATTGAAAAGTTCTAGATCTTATATGAGCACACCTGGAACATAAAGGTCATATTAACCCTTTTCTACCAGGAGAACATGGGATAAGCCAAAGAAGCTGTTCATGGGTGGGCAGGATGGATGTTTTGCCACATCTCTGTGGGATTCCTGCTTTCCACAACCATTATAGGTGTTTAACATAGATCTCAGCTGAGATCAATGTTCACAGAGGTTTTTTTATATATCCCAAAAATTTGTACACTCATATGTAGTGAGAAACCACAGGGTCTGAAAAGACTTTAGGCCCAGGTCTTCCATTTTATTTAGAAACTCTGTTCTCGAGTTACACACCAGGGAGATTTAAAGACCTGCCCTGAAGCCTAAATAGATGATGCACAGTTTGACAAGGGAATTATGACTCAATCTTGCAGCTTACAACTGATACAAAGAAATTCATTGGCTTAGGCAAGGTCAAGCAAGAAGCCTCTCCAGCCCTCATCCACACATCCAAAATATCAGTTGCTGAGTGTGGCTAATGGATATGGAAGGGAAATGTCAGAGGCCAGTAGGAGAATAGAACAAGTGAGGAGCTGAGCTGTTGGGATTGAGGTTGACAGGAGAAATGGGCTGGGACCAGGGAGGTACAGGGCGTAGCTTGGATAGGACAGGAGCTCCTCAGAGGTGATAGAAGTGGTTCTTCACCAGACCCGAGCTGGCACACATCAGAATACCCTGCACACTTGGCTATAGTGTCCCAGTGAAGGACCAAACCTGTCTGCCAGTGTGTTTTACACCCAATCCTTTGTAGTGAGTTGATTTAAGCTTTATTTATGTACATAAATTTAATTTTTAACTTACGTATTTCGAATATTATTTTGTTACTAAGGTATATGGATGTTTATTTATTTATTTACATAAACTTTCTTGAGGCAGAAGCATTTTTTCAAGTAGGGGCAATTCACTGTTCTGTCCCTTAAGCACCAACTGGGCCATTGGACAGATGAAGTAAATCCACCCCAAAGGGCAGGTGGATGGAGCTGCACTTTTCCTGCACAGACCTGGGATATGTGCAATCAGCTGGAGCTGACACTGCTTAATGTGGGCTGGCACTGAGGCCATTGATCAGCGTGCCCTTGACACGAGTATCTCTCCTCTGTGGTTATCACTGAGCCCAGACTCACTGGGTTTCAGGGGGTGCAATACGGTTGTGAAGTGGAATGTGAGTCTTTTAGCATTTCCCTGTGGGAATATGTGTGTGCAGAATGGGGGAAGCTGGAGTTCTGCCTGCTCAGAACAAGTATTATTGATCTCGAGCAGGGAGGTTTTATGTGCTAGATGGGGGGGGATGTGAAGCTAAGGAAAGAGGATTTCTTTTATTGTGGTTGCTGCTTTTGCATGGATGTTGTTCCAGGAAAAATATTGCTGCGGGTTTATAAATTACGGGTGTCCAAAAGGAAGGACTTGTAAAACCTCCCTTTGTCCTCGTGGCAGCGTTTGCCACATGAAGATGGATTGGCTGCTCCTTTTGACATGAGCAATGAGGCCAGATTTTCTCTCGTTACAATGGATCGTGTAAACAGACAATGGGAGAGGACACTTCTCCAGGAGTTCTGTATTCATCCTCTGCAGCCCTGCAATTTGTGACTACCTACAAGGAGAAGATCCAAGCCCTGCCTAAGGCTCCACAGCCTGTGCAGCCCTGTCTGCTCACCCCCCCAGGCTACCCAGACCTCTGGCATGTGGAGGTTAACTCCACCATTGTATCTCAGGGCTTATTTTTGTGCAGCCTGTTTATCTTCAGTCCCCAGGTCATTAATAAACATCCTTTTTTTTCAAATACTTTGGACATCTGGAATATGGTTTGCTTGTCTTCCGAGACAATGATATCCTTTTAGGCCAGTCAGGGAAGGATGAAAGCTTAGTCTTCTGTGACTGTGAAAAACACACTCTAAATTTTCTTCTTTTTTTTTTTTACTCCCGTTCATTCATCTGTCAGTTGGGACTGCTGAAGCATTTAAACAGGTATGTCCTGTACATATACAGACCTGTTGGTATCCCCTCCCTGTCACCATCACTACACAATGTTGTATTTGCACCCCGAGCACAGGCAGAGTCATTTAGAAAAAAACAACATCTGCTCCTTTTCTACAAGACTCACTACTCATGTATACGTGAAGCAGGACGGCCAATCTGGTCATTTTCAGCTGTCTTTACTTCCTTTAATATTTGTTGAAACAAGAAAGCAAAAAAAAAGTATTTGTCTTCTTTTTGTTTGTTTTATTTTATTTTAAGAAAAATAGCCATAACAAGAAGTTCTCCAGATAAAAGATAGAATTATTCTGTGGGACTGTCCTGCTCGTGGGGGCCCAGCTCCAGGGCTCTGGGAGGGCAATTCTCCAATTCTACACTTCTATCTGAAAATAAACCAAATCCTAAAAGTGATTTTTTTTTCTGTGTAAAAACCAGAGAGGGAATTTACAGCTCCTAGTTCAGATCAAGACCAAGATTTAGGTGAAATGCATCCTTCCCCTCCTGGGCTTTTGTGTTGCTGTGCTGCAGCATCTGCTGCAATTCCTGGAGTGGTGGGACAAGGCTCCAGGTGCTCTAACCCTGGTGTTATAAACCACCAGGGCCTGTCCTCTGGCTGTCAAGCAGAGCCCACAGAGCTCAGTGTATGTGATTTTTTAGACCAGCCCCTCCTGATAGACTTCATTTTGCAGGAGAGTTTAACTTTGGTGAAAAATACCGAAAAACAGCCCCAGGATTTGCGGCCAGAACTTGGGTTGTCCTCCATCACCTTGTTGAGGTTGTACATGTGTGCATTCCTTCCCTGCAAACAGCAAGTCATGATCACACCAGACATATGGATTGAGCCGGTGTGGACATCCTGTCAACATGGCATTTCATTTCCTACCTATAAAACCTTTTTCCCAGAAACATTTTAATGAGGCTTTCTTGGGCTTGAAGCAGCCTCCAAAATATCAAGCTGTCTAGGACCAGCAGCAAGCAAAGCATCTGGTTAATGATCATCTACTGATGATCACTCATTAACCCCTGATAAATTATGGAAATTGAAACCTCTCACTGCATCCTCTGCAGATCTCTGCTACTGCTGCGTCATGTCCTGTAAAATTAACAAGCTTTGAGGGCCATCTTCCACATTCCCCCCCCAGACCAAGGGGGGAAGGAGAACAGGCCCTTTGTGAGGCATCTCTGCCCAAATCCTCCCAGCACAGCGTCACCTCCAAGGAGCGGTGTGTTATAGACTTCACTGGTTGCTTTACATCACTCCTCTTTGAGAAGACACTCTCCCACAGGAGTAAGGCTGCAAAACTGTGCCTGGAGCTGGAGTTGGGGTTAGGGGTCAGCAGGCAGCCCCTCTGTGAGTCAGGGCTGAGGAATGTGCAACCAGACTCTGCTCCTGTGGAGGGCACAGTCCTCCCACAGCCCCCGCTCCCTGCCCAGCATCCAGCGGCCTCCTTTCAGGATGAGCACCTGGAGCAGCCCCCAATGTCTCCCGCTGCAGCCCAAGAATGTCTCCCAAGGCTTTCCCGGCGTTATTTCCTGATGTGTGGTACTAATAAGAGGCCTTGGTTTGGGTAGTCTCTTTGTCAGGCACATACGCCCACCTCAATGTGAGTGATGGGTGACAGAGGCTGCAGATATCTTTGCTGGAAAAGACACCATCAGACCTGCTGTTTCAGCTGGGAGCAGTCTTTTAGCAGTGGTTTGTAGCTCCAGACAGTTATCCGGGCCTCTCATCCCTTCTAGAGGTTTCTGTCACCTCGGTTTTGCCAGAGTCACTTGCCCAGCAGCTGCAAAACCGCCCAAGTTTGAGTAACCTTGTTGACCTTCTGGAGAGGGGCTGCTCTGTGCTCCCTGCACAGAAGAAATTCCTGGAGAGGATGATGTAAGTTTGGGCTGGTCAGAAATATGGTCTTTCTTCCCACAGCTTTTTGCCAGCTCACATCTTTCTTTGTCGCCTCAAAACCAGTGAAATTAGTGAAAATTTTCTGCTGATAATGCCACTGTGGCTTGGTTAGTTCTCCTCCTCTGTAAGGAACTGTTTGTGCCAAATGTACACACCAATAGCTGATATTAAGCTGTGACAGATGATGTAAAAGGGAATTTAATTACCTTTGATTCTCAGAGGTACCTCAAAACACCCAGGCTCACCCAGGGTCCCCTTAAAGCTGCACTGGGAAGCAGAGGTGCAGTGAAACACAAAGCCTGTAGCAGCAGCTGGAGGTGCAGAACCAGCTGTGGCTCTCGAGGTGAGAGTGAAGGGAGGCTGGCAGTGCATCACTGAGCACAGAGGGAAAGCAGCAGGTGTGATTCTGAGAGTTCAGCGCTGTGATACGTCCCCTTTTTATCTGCCAGGTCAGTGTCCCTTGAAAATTGTACAATAAAACACATATTGTCTTTGTACTGGGGAGTCTGCTGACACCAAATTAAAATGGCCCTTGTATGGTCAGGGGGGAGTGGTGCCAAAATCCCCACACGACCAGAACAGGTCTGGCTGTTCCTCTTCACAGCTTCAAAGGTACAAGAGGACACAGTCTTAAACTGTGTCAGGGAAGATTTAGACTTGACATTAGAAGGAACTTTTTCCCAAAGAGGGTGATCTCTCAGTGGAATGGGCTGCCCAAGGAGGTGGTGGAGTCACCGTCCCTAGAGGTCTTTAAGAAAAGGTTGGATGATGTACTTGGTGGCATGACCTAGAGATTAGGGTAGTGTGTTATAGGTAGGATGGGTGTTGGTAGCAGGATGA
>WEKX01016510.1:15609-72223 GCA_013390025.1 Pitta sordida | reverse complement strand
CTAGGTTAGGTAATAGGTGATAGGTTGGACTCGATGATCTCTATGGTCTTTTCCAACCTTATTGATTCTGTGATTCTGTGATTCTGTGTGATTTTGAGATGCCAAAGCAAATTATCCAAAAAGGCAACAATCAGGTACAGCACATCTTCCTCCTCTTCCACCTCCTGCTGTGGGCCTCCATCCCTCCTTCAGAACCAGGCTCTCCTCTCAGGTCTGTGAATGCTTTACATTACCAGGAGCAGCTCTCATTTTCTGTGTATCCCTGCACAAATGTGTATCCCTGCACAAATGTGTATCCCCTTATGAGTATTTGAACAGAAGAGTCAGCTCCATGGCCTCTGTGGGACTAGAAAATTTTGCTTTTTTTCTACTGTGTTTTATCTGCTGTGAACTTGGCTTGTCCAGGGTTTACCTTGGCTCTTAATGCGTTTACAATGAAAAAACTCCTGGCGTGCTCTTTTCTAATTATCTAGATGGGATTTATGGCTCTGGAGATGGCAATTGAAGTGCAGGACCCCCAAAAAAACAGTATGCATGGCATCCAAATAAGAAAAGCCATTTAGCAGATGATACATTCAATTTTAGAGTTTCAAACTGTTTTAGACATTGTGGATCAAGGTTTACTGAGCAAAACTGCATTTGCTGATAACTGCTTGGGTGCATATTCGAGGTGGACAAGTTTCCACTGGCTTGTGAGGGAGAAAATCTCCTTTGTACAGAAATTAATCATCAAGGCACGTAGTTTATGGTCTTTGGGGAGACTGCATTGGCTTTGAGCTTTAGGGAGAAAGCACAATTCACATTTAACTTGATTCCCTGCAGAAATCAATACACATGTTCCCCTCCCCCTTTTAGAGAAGGGACTTAAACTGAACCACTTGCTGTCCTTAAGAATTGACAGACACCCTTCTCAAGACCTGCACCATTAATTGTCTCATTTACATTCCAGCTTTACATTTCTGGGCTGTGTCTGAGGGCTCTGCGCTCCTGCTTTGAGCAGTTCTGCAGCACGGCCGTGCACTGCAAAGGTGCCACAGCACAACCAGAAATACCACGTGGCTGCGTCTCACTTGTTGTGAAAAAATGTCTTTCTGTGACAAAGTTCCACAGGTTAATAGAGAAAATTGGCCTGAAAGAGATTTCAAAAGGCCACTGTGCAGATCACTTGCCTCCAAGACAGTTTTGACAATACTGAAGCTAATCCTGACAGGTGCTTCTCTAATCCGTCTTTAAAAAAACCGAGACTGTTGTGTGAAGACTTCGCAGCTCTCCTTGGACACCCAACTCCATGCTTTGTCATTTTAGTTTGAGGAGGTTTTTCACAATGTCTAACCAAAAACCTTGTCACTACAGTTAATGTTCATCATCTCTGACCCCTTTCCAAACTCGGAGGCAGAGTATTCCCTCCCTTTCCAGAGGCTTTTTTGCCTTGCTTCAAACATCTCTCTTTCCGTGGCAGTCACCTGTCGCCCAGACTGATGTTCTGCAATTCCTTTGAATCTGCAAACCTGATCTTCTAGACATTAAATCGTTTGTGCTGCTCCCTTCTGAAGGCCCCCGAGCTTTTTCTTCTGCAAGTGCAGTGACCAAACTGCATGTGAGGCCCCGGCCAAGCCCTGATAAATGCCATAGCTGGGATCAGCCTTTCAAGAACAAGGTGGCCAAGGGATGACACTGTACAAAATTGTCACCATCATCAAGACGGAGCATGCTGCCTTCACTCACCAACACTGCAGGTATGAATAAATACCCTCAGCATGAATACAGCCGTTGAGTGGAGCCATTGGCTGTCGTTGCTGGCATTTCCCTTACCTTGCTCGTTAGCTGCTCAGAGTTAGCCAATTGAAATGAGCACCGAGGCATCTGAGATTGTGCCTACACCTTGGAAAGCCAAGTTTCAGGAGGCTTTTATAATTTTTGGAGATGTTACATTGAACTGATACTGTAAGGGCAAGGGAGATCCTAAACAGCTTGCTCTGCAAAGTCTTTGCACATCCCTTAAGAATGAGCCATGCAGTTTCCCTTTAAGGGTTTTAATGCTTATATGTTTCAAAACAAAAGAACTCTCATCATTGCACTTCTACAGTCTTAACTATACCAGTGTAATGAATTTATTAAGGCATGAGAGAATTAATTGCATTAAAAGCACAGGCTCCATGCTGTCTGATTATACAGTAATTGCTGTTTCATTCTGCTGGATTAGACTGTTCCTGGACATTTTCTTCCTAAATTTTTACCTAAGAAGGTAACATAGCCAATTAAAAAAAAAAAAGCACATTTTCACTTGAGTGCAACAGGTAGCTATCTGCAGGCTCAATTAATTTTATTTTTTTTTAACTTTAAACAATGACTGCTAATGATTTAAGTGCTGAAGCCCTTTAAATGCTGACTCTGTGCTTAAGTTTGGATGAGAGCCATTGAGAGATGCTTCTCCTCCCATGCCTGGCCAGGTGCCCCAGCCAGGATCTCTGTCCTGGGCAGGATCCAGCCAGCACCCTTCCCATCATCACAGGGCAAAGGATGAATATTCAGCCAGACTGCTCAGATGAGGACTTTGCCATGATGAGGTACCATGGAATCAACCAAGGGCTGCTCTGCAGTGCACTGACTCTAACAAGGGCAGATGCAACCCCCAAAGTTCACCAAAAGTGCAGAAGTTTTAGATCCAGAGCTTCAGCCTTCAATCCTGCCTCAGCCTGGGGCATCTAAACTCCACTTGTGTTTCAGCTTCTGAGTTCCTGCAACACCTAAATGGGACCTGGCCCAATGCTCTGCTCCTGATCGAGTCAAGCAACTGGATCAGTAACTCTGGGACTAAAGTTCTGGAGTCTAGGAGCTCTCCTGGAGGCTCCAGATCCTGAGGCTAAGGCAGGAGTTACACATCCGTCTTCTTGACTCTGCCCAGACCTGGATGCCATGAGATTCCTCAAGCACACTGAGCACTCAGCAAACAAAGCCAAGTGCAATTGCTCCTCCTCCATGAAGAACTTGGGATCAGCTCAGATGAGAACACAGGAGCACTTGCAGACCCAGACTCTGTGCTCCAAGGACTTTAGTCCACACTGCAGCACTAAAGGGGAGTGTCTTGAGCCACCTCTCACTGTCCCTCCATCCCCTGTGAGGCCAGGGCCAGGAGATCACCTTTTCCTGATTGGGAGCTATTTCAATTTCCAGGGCCACTCCCGGAGTACAGACAAGGTTGTTTTTGAAGTTACTTAACTTAGGAGAAGCCTGTGAGGGAAAAGGGAGTTGCAGGCAACACCTGTTAACACAATGACAGGCCTTGCTGACACCTTGAAACCACACGTATTTCCTCAGAGCTCTGACTGACAAACTTTTGTGAGACTCATTCATGCTGTTGATACGTCACAGTTTCATCTAAAGGGCAAACAAACCACTGTTGGAGCATATTTTCTGCTCCTGAGAGGAGCTGTCACAATCCGGTTGGGTACAGACACAAATTTCCCCTGTCCTTTGAAACAGGAGGTGTTCCTGCTCATGGTGACCCTGAGGTGCTGGTGGTTGTTTGAAAAGCACAAGTTATCCTCAAATAAACCTGACCCAGTGCTTTTTAGCAACTCAAAAGACCAGCTTGTGCCACTGCAGTGCCCTAGTCAGAGACCTGATACTGCCATTTACAGTCAGAGACTACAATACGTCTTCCCCTTGCCTCTGGTATGAATTTTGGAATCTCACCCAAAACTCACCACTGCTGCAAGAGGAGTTGCCATGGCATGGCCCAGACCATGGCCCACTTTTCTTTGGGATCAATAGGGACACTTTGGACTCCAGCACTTGTTGGCCAATTTAACATGTAACTCTGCTTGTCCTAAGAGACAATGTGACTAATTCAGATGTCACCTTTTCTTGGAGTGTGTCTGCCCTCATACAGCAGGTAAACACCCCTTTGAAGGTGTTGGGCACTTCTTAGCGGAACCCACCTCCAAACAAGCGATGTTTTCCCAGTGACTCAGGAAAGAAGGCCATTTATTTTGGGCCTCTAAAAATAACCTTGACCTCCGTGTGCCTCTGCTCCCTGGCAGCTCTGTGTTTGCAGGGTGTGGTACCGCGCTCCTCTCCGGGTGTGCACAAAGTGCTGCTTCCCCAAACCCAGCTGCCTTCAGAGTCCTGCACCTCTGCCAGCCTTGCTTGTGACATTTGTATTTGTTGCTGCTTCCCTGTTGTTTGGTTGCTTTTTTGTTACTGCTGTTTTGGTTTATTTATTTGTTTGAGTTGGGGTTTATTTCTCACTGAGAAAACTGGCATAGTTTTTGTAGCCCAGCTTATTTGTTTAATTTGGCCTAAAGTAAAACGTTAAATTTCCGGCCTTTGGTTGTTTCTTGCTGTCCAAAATTCAGATGAAAAAGCTAAAATCTTGCCATTTAGAATCCAAGTTATCTAAAAATATTGCTGTGGTATCAGACCATTTCATTTAATCACAGAGTGTGGCACTCATCTAATATGGCATTAGATGCCTACATCAAGATATCAACATCTGAGCAAATTCCCTGCTCTCATTTTGCAATGTACAGAGACAAATAGGTGTTTTCTTGCTGTGGTTCATCAGATTTATTTCAGCCCCCCATTTTTGGACAGCCAGCTTAGAGCTCTCCACTATCTGTGAGAGGATTCTGGGTCCCTGGGACAAGATTCAGCCACCTCCTCATCATGGTCCAGCATCCTTGGAGATTCACTGATGTATTTTTTCTAGTTCTCGGCTGCTATTCCAAAAGGTTCTTCTGCAGGCCACGTGTCATGGCTGGCCAGTCCTGTGTGGATATCTCAGACTGCCCAGAACTCCTCAAAGAACATAAGGCACCTGTTAATATGCAGCTGGACCCCAGGTTTGGACTGTGGTTACATTGACCAACCGACCACTCTTTGAGTCTGATCACAACATCCAGAGAGTCCCAATGCTTAAAGGTGTGCTGCAGATGGTGGCACAGCTGTCACCTCCCAGTAATGACCTTCTTAGAGTCAGGATCATCATTAAGCCCCATCTCCCCTTGGCTGCACTGTGCTTTATAGGAGTTACAGCTTATGAGGCTGCACTCGAGTTTGTCTGGCTTCAGTTTCCAGCCGCTGCTTCTTGTCACGTCCTTCTGCATCAGATTTAAAAAGCCCTTTAACACAGTAACCTTTTTATTGACTGTTACTGGGGCTGACACTAAATCTTCTCCTTTGTAAACCAAAACTACCACTTTAACAATTTTAACATAGTTTTCCATGTCCCCATAGTGTTTATTTTTCTTCTTCTGAGTATTAGCTGCGTTTTGCCGACTCTCCCTAGAAAGGCACATGCTAAGATGCAGATCTCCTCTTATTAGGCCACATCTAAGGGTGACTGCATCATTCCAAGCAGCAGCTTCCAGTCAGAGGGGTGAGACAGGCCTCTCCAGAGGGCCTGAACCTTTGTTTTTGTATTAAGTGAACCACCATCTGGAGGAGGCTGTGTCACTCAGAAAGCACAGAGAGCCTGAGGAGGCAGATGGAAAAAACATGGGAAGAAAAATCTGCCATGGAAATGTCTCTGGGTACAGCCCACCCCCCCCCATCAATCAGCCTCCACCAGGGAAATAACAGGAAACCTCAGTGGAGGCTGGACGCGAATTTTTTGTGCATGGTCAGGGTAAACTGAGGTAGCTTCGACTGTGATGTGAGTCAGTATCTCTAAAACTGAAGTTCAGTGGGACAGTAAACCTGGATTTGGCGTGTGCTAGCCCTGAAACAAAACATGTGATGGTGACCTGTCCTTCGCAAATTTTGGGGGAAAAAAAAAAAAGCAAAATATTTACAAAAATGTAAAATACCAACAAGACTTGAATGTATTCTACCAGCTTTTCCTCATCCAAATTTTGTTGGTGTTTCACTTCAATTAAAGCTGCCTTGGGCGCCCTGTTTAACACGATCACATGCTCAGAGGTGCACCAGAGCCAGCATATACTGATGCTGACAGTCAGGAAACCAAGCCAAAATTGCAGGAGGGCAGGAGTGAGTGGCAGAGGAGTCAGGTTGGAGCAGAAGGAGTTGACCAGCAGGTCATTTGTAGTGCTTGGTGCCCGTGTTCCACATACAGAAATGAACTGAATGTTAGGAAGAGGTTTTTCCCAGAGAGAGTGATCCCTCAGAGGAATGGTCTGCCCAGGGAGGTGGTGGAGTCGCCATCCCTGGAGGTGTTTAAGGTCAGACTGGATGAGGAGCTCAGTGACATGGTCTGGATGGTGGGGAGTTGGACTCGATGATCCTGAGGGTCCCTTACAACTCAGAATAACCTGTGAACAGAGGCTGTGCAGCACATCTGGTGTGAAGCAATGGCAGATCCCAGGGAAGGTTGGAGAGGTTCATCTCCCTTCCCCTCCTCATCTCCTAAGTGCAGGACCCCCGAACTGATAAGGAAAGTGATGCCAGACCAGGGGCATCCTGCCTGTGCTGGGTGTGCAGACCCAAGGGTGACAAGGTAAACTTAGCATCCGCACTTTGGGGGCTGAAAATCATAATAATGTGGCTGATCCTGGTGATACAGTGAGGGGAGGATAATTTTGCTTCACGCTCTCTTTAGCTGCAGACTCCCTGTTTGCTCTCACGGAGGAAAATACCAATTACCCCCTGCAGGGAGGAGAGATTACTCGATGCTGCATCAGTCACTACCCCTGCTAGCAGGAGAACACAAACTCATTTCCCAGAGGTCTCCCAACAGCTGCCAGAGAATAATGACTTGCAGTTGCTACCAGCCCACACCGCCTCTGGAGCAGTGACCTGGAGGCAGAGAGGCTGAGTCACATTACAGATCCCCTCAGCTCTCAGACGTGCCTCCATTTGTTCTCCCACACCAAAAGATTTAATTAATACGCATTATCATTTTTCATGGCGCTCCTCGTTCGTGCAAAAATTGGGCTGCAGACCGATTTTCAAGAACTCCTTGTGTTTAGGAATTTTGCTCATGATATATATGAGCCCTCTTCTTATCTATATTTTTTTCTTCTGTTTTAAAGCTTTGGGAATAAAATCAAACAACTCATAACAAATCTAAGCTTCCTTAATTGAAAAAGGCTGTTTATACATGGAAAAGAGGGCATGCAGGTAAAATTACTCAGTAATGCATCATCAAAGAACAAGACCCGAGGCTAAAAAGAAGCAGTTGTAATGCCATGTCAGGATTTCTAGATCCCCCCTTGGATTTGCAAATCTCATTTCTATTACTTTTTACGTCGCTGCTGAACTGAAACATCAATTCCTCGGTTTTGAGTTTGGGTTTTTTTTTTCATTTCTGTCTCTATCCCCAGTGTCTGGGGTCAGATTTGCCTCTCATTTTTGCTGCTGTCTGGAGACGTCTCACTCAAACCGCTGAGATAAAGCCAAAAAAAATATGAAGAGTCAGGTGTCCCAGCTGTCTAATGTTCACTCAGGTGTTATTTCCCCAGCAGACAGACTCTGGTCATGGCCACGCTTATACTTTGCACCACTAAAACTGTGGTGAGAACACTCTGATAGATTTAGCACACATGGTACATACCCACAGCAACAGCTCGGGGTGATATTTCTGCTTTGCAGACACAACAGGCGGCTGCTGAAAGATGAAAACGAGAAATTTTGCATCAAAATAATGAAACTGTTCACAAATAAATTTTTTTTACCGTGTAAAAAATAAACTTAAAACAATGTAGTTCCACAATTAAATCTAGATGGAGAAAAAAAGGATTAAATTTTTCCATTCTATTTCCATTTTATTTCCATTAAATTTTTCCATTATATTGGCAACTATTGCTCCTGGCAGACCAAGGATTTACAAAAGGATGCTGAGCTTTGGTGGGTGCAGTTGGCACCCTGGTGTGTGTGAGGAGAGCCATGTGCTGACGTTAAAGGAGCAGCAGAAGTTCACCCAAGAAGCCCTTTGGGTTTAGCAAAAGCTCTGCTTGATCTCGCAATCCTATCCCCAATTATTTTAATAATCATCAAATAGCAAGTTAAAAGCTTAATCCTTCCAGCAGCACAAATCCACCGGAGGGAAATCAATTTAGGGAAATCTCTGGGGAGGTAAATGAGCCATCCTCTTCCTACACGGTTTGCAAAAAGAGCTGGAGGCACTGACAAAAAAATGCCTTTATGCTTCAAGAAGGATAAGAGGGTCAAAGCGGCCAAATATTAACCAGCAGCCGCGGCTCTGTGCAGAGGAAACACCAACATCCCCCAAGCAGCAAAAAAACATTCACAGTTAAAGGCAGTGGAGGCAGCAGACAACGACCTGAACATCTCCAAGACATTTGGGAGGATTCACTTCTATTATTTGGCATGGCAACAACATAAATGTCTGTTCCTTACCTGTCATCTTCAGTGCTAAATAATCATCCCTGGCATTTTTGTTTTCTGGTGCACCTGCATCCCTGGTAGTCACTTCAGATCCCCTTTACAGCCCTGCCAGGTGCAACATCCGAGCTGCTGCAGGCATTGGGATAAGGAAAATCCATCCTGAAGTGCCTGCACATCTCCATTGGCTATAAAGCCAGTCTAGACTCTTAGTTCATAGGCAGAAATTTACAGTGCGAACATCTGGAGTTGGCTGGATAAATCCTACCTCTCCTGCCAAACATTTCAGGACTTCTTTCATTAAGGCACCGTGAGTAAGGACTGCACCTCCAGCACACTTGCAGGCAAAGATGCTTTCCCTTATTTGTTTACCAAATGTTTCAAGCAGGAATTTACTTCTCCACTCTAATGAGTAAAATAAAAAGAGGACTTGTCATGGATGGAAGTGCCTAGTTAAATACAATGCTTAATTTAGAGCTGATGCAAAGCTAGTCAAATAAATGGAGATTTTTTTTCTTTGAGTTAGCATCATCTGCTATAAAAAAAAGGTTGCAAATGTTACTCACTAGGAGGTAGACCAAGTTCTCCAAAATCATCTTGTATCTGTCTGATACAGGAGGTGACCTACTGAGCCTTTTCCATCTGACATGAAGCTGGAGTGACACAATAAAAACTGTCTGATCCAATACGAATAGTGAAGTTATTAAAATGGTGGGAGCACGATTGAATCAGTGCACTGAATTTTTAGCAGATCAGCATTTTGTGTGTGTGACTGCAGTGATTCTAGTAAGACACAGACCCACTGCTTCCCTGTGCTCTCTGAAAGCCCCACTGTAACACTCAGTGGTTCAAAGAGGGGGACACTGGACCCCCCAAAAAATTGAAAATGCCTTTTTTAATCTCATTTTTAATATAAAAAAATGACACCAAGTTTAGCCTCATGTGCAAATGTAAAACTTAAGGGCTGTTGATAACTGGGTTTAAATAGTTTATTTTATCACCTTCACACCTTTGCTCATCGCAGGCAGCACTTTAAGCATTTCTGTGGCTAATGCTTCATGCTGAGTATGGGCCTGATTCAGTGTCGGTGCAGTGAATGACAGTGCTTTGTAACTTGCACCTTCCTCTGATGGATAATTTGGTCTGGGAGCCCTTTTGTGAGATGAGCAGATACGAACACACTTTGCAGCTCACAAACCAGTTGGGGATGGATTTGATTGCCTTGACCACAGCCTGCCTTCGGGAGCAGCAGAGCTGGGCCCAAGGGGAGGATCCTCTTGCTTCCAGCGGCAAGAGCATCGTGCCTGTAACTGGGAACCTCAAGTTGTTCACAGTCTGACTGGGGCAACCTGCACCTCTTCTGTGAACCTACTCCAGCGCAACAGACCCGCCAGTGAGAGAACCTGTGGCCCGTGTTTTTGCTGAGCATGAGACACTAATTGTAGATGGATTCCTGGACGACCTCACTGTTAGATGATGTTGGGTTCCCCTCTGGCTCCAGCAGCGACCGTGTGTGTGTGTCTTGTTTTCTTTCCAAAGGCAGGAAATCTCCCACCTCGGGATTCTCCTGCACAGGATGGATGAGTCACCCGGTTCTCTGCTGCCCCTTCCTCAGGCTCCAGCTGGGCACTTTAAATAGAAAACTGTCTCAGACAGAGTCGAGCACCAGGGAAGCCCTTTTATGACCCAGAATGTGCTCCCAACACAGTATCTGTTTCATCGTCAGGGGTCCAGACTTCCTGAGTTCCATCCCCTTTTCCCGGCCTCTGGCTGCCTGATGTCAGCAGTGTTTCCTTGCATGCCTGGGATGCTTGAAATCATTGGGGCTTAACCGGGAAACAAACAGGATTCGGGGAAACAAGGGTAAGATTCAGTTTTCTTTCTGATAGGAGGAATTTGTTTCCGGACACCACTTTGTTACGCACGAGCTGCGTTTTCTTCCCATTTCACCACAGCTCCCTTGACCACTCAGTCCCTCAAGCAGATGTTTCCTGCTTGGATCCTGCACTGGAAGAACTGGTGAGGTCGAAGGTGCCCTGCTAAAAATGTGACTGTTGAATTTTGAGCTGATATGTCTGTGAAATATCTGGGAGCAAGAGACCACAGAGGTAAGAGCACAACTGCAAACACCCCTGGTGTGGGCACAGAGCTGGGCAGGGGATGCAGCCTGTTGTCTTCCCTCCACAACCAAGGGCCCCCAGGCTTTGTATGGAGCCTTGGGTAGGATCTGCAAGACTCTCAGAGTGAGGGTCAGTCTTCTACAGTGAATTAGACTGATATTTTCCCTGGCTCACTGAAGTTAGGTAATTTGAGTCATATCTGATTTGGAGGATAAGTAGGACCAGCACACAGGCCTGGATTCTTCCATATCAATCAAATATGATCTCCACTGTCAGCATGGTTTTATCCTCAGATCATCTGACACTTTCACAACAAACTACTGAACAGGGCATGAACTGTGGGCTGCTCCCACCAGGCAGTTTCCCTGTGTTTACCCTGTTTCCAGGACGAGAATTCAGCTGCGGTGGGTGAGTCATTCCAGGGCAGGTGTCCTGCTCCACTCTGGACAATGGAGTTGGGGCCACACCTGGCTGGAGAGGGGATATCGTTTTGTGAGCCTGCTTAGGGCAGCAGTGATGGCACGAACCAGGGGAGGTGCTGACAACGGCAGACTCATGTCAGAGAGGGGAAAGATCAAAGGACAAATACATACACAAAAATCACACACTGATCCAGACTAGCACATGGTCTGCAGTGATGGTTCCATAAGGAGGTTTCTCAGTGCTAACTGGGCAGACTGATGACTGGGAGGACACAGCAGGTCTAGCAAAGACTCTTTCCTTGGAGAGCAGCACCAGAGAAACGCACCTGAAGTGTGTGAAATGAGCAGCTACCCCCCTTTTTGAGCCAGGTCTGTAAAGAGAGGTCTAATCTCTTAGATTACTTGAGCAAAATCCTCTACCCATCACAGGTGCAGCAATGCTCTTGCTGCCACACAGATACCACTGACCCCTGCCTACACACCTCTGAAACAGCCGAATTTGTTTCTAGCAGTCTGAGAGACTTTCCCTCCACCCCTTAGAGCTCCTGCCTTGCTCATGGCATCAGACCCTGAGAGTAACACAGCAAGAACTGTTTGGTGGAGCCTGACCCCTGCTAGATCCTTGCTGCCTTACTGGTCTTACCTCACCTTGCAGGAAGGATGCCTTGGACCCTCCAGGCCCCTGCCTCCGCCTTGTCACTCTCCCAAGAAGGGAAGAGCAAGCAGCAGGTCGAGTCCAGTAACGAGGAGCAGCAACATGCTGAAACAGCCTGGTTCTCTCACACCGTCATCAGTAACAAAGAGAGGTGTGGGAAGCCTGCAGCACTTGTGTTAAGTAACCAGGACAAAGCAGAGCAGATTCCTGTGTGGGAGCNTCTGTGATTCTGTGTGATTCTGTGGTGGGGGTTTTTTTCTGCGTCCTCTCTGATTCATGCCCTGGTTTTCCTCCTGTTGCCTCTCTCCTTTTCCACTTTCCTCTTCCACCGCTGGTGAAAGTATTGTGGAACAGGCTGATAATGTGTGGCTCTCTCATGGTTTGTGTTGCCTGGAGTGTCATCCTCCTTTTATCAGTCCATCACAGACATGTGGGATCTGACTCATCATCACAGACCCATCCAAACAGTCAGTGACAGCGCCCTGGGGACTCACACTCAGGTGCTGCCAAGGAAGAATGAGTATTGGCTTGGTTAATCAGAATTAGGAAACAAACCATTGGGCAAGAGGTGACCGAGACAATATTTTCCATGCAAGCAAAGTTTTCCACCATCGGTTTCTCAGATAAAAAGCAGGAATTGCTTTCAAACAGATTGTAGGGCACAGGTCAACAAAAATGAGCTGTTCATAATTTCTTCTGTCAAAACAGTGTATGTACGTAGATCTCAAACAGCCTTGTAATCCATGGTTGTCTTTTCCTTGTTTGTTTTCCAGCTGAGACCTTAAATGGCTTCTCAGATTGCACCAGTGTGCAGCTCCTGAGTGTTCTGTTTGGTCATTAAACCCATGTCCCTCCGTGCCACCGCTCTTCACCAGCTCTGTGACCCCAGGCAGGGTGTGGAGGACTATCCCTCTGCTTCAGCCATGGGAAAAACACTGCTTGGAGTCTCTGCCTTTCACTGACATGACAGCACAATTTGGGGAACCCAAGTGCAATTTTGGGAGTAAGGGAAGGAAGCCCTTCTCTGACTAGTTAAACTGGTGATCCCATGGTATAAAAATGCCTCCTTAATTATGGGCTAAACCAAAAATCATTGTTTGGGATGGTCACTCGGGGACAGTGGCAAGCTGGATTTCAAAGGTGACCTGCTGTGGGACCCCTGATGTCCTGCCTGACACCAGATATGTCACAGCTTTGTGGTCCCATTTCTAGGAGCACCTGTGGGCAGCGCACTGTCTGTCCAAGTCACGTTGTCACACAGCACTGACACCATCCAGAGTTGCAGCACGAGGCAGGGTGACATTAATGCACCAAGGTACACAGGGAAACAAGCAGGCAAGGGACAACACACTCCTTACATGCCCTGCATAACACCTGGCAATATAAGGACACCATATTGGCCATCATATTCCACACTGAGGCTGTTTCCAGGCCCAGGGAAGATAGTCCAGCACCTGGCAACTTCCATTAGCAGCTGCCTTCAAAGCATCATCAGGGGTGCTGGTACTAACACTATTACAAGTATTATACGAGGGGAACACTAACAGGGATCTTGGGAGAGCAGCCTGTAACTATTGCATCTGCCACAGACTGCCACACACACATCCCTGAATTTCCCCTGAATCTCCTTCCCTGAATCTCCTTCCCTGAATCTCCCCGGCTCGTAAATAAGCATAACAATAATGTCACCTCTCACTTTCTACTTAACGTGTCTGTGTAGGCTGCAGGCTGACTAATGCTATGTAAAGGAGTGATGCATTAATGCTCCCAGCAGAGGCTATAATGTACACAAAAATGAATAATCTTGTGACCTGGGAAAACTCGAGATATGTAGGTTTAGACAGGCAGGCAGGGGATGACAGAAACCCAACCTGCACCAGTGTTCCCCTCCTTAAAACAAATCTCTCCTCCACCCCCCAGAGGTGCCCATGCTGATTCCTATTTGATCTCACAGAGGTAATTTTCCATTCATCATTTCTTTTCTGTCTTGATTGCAACTTCATTTTGGAAACAAACCTTGATACAAATACGTGAGGACAACTTCTTTGCTGGGATATACTGGCTCTGCTGAACTGAAGCACAATATACCTACATATACCAGCCAAATAAATCACTGGCCCTTAACTAACATCAACATGTATTAATTTCAGTTCCAGGAATGCCATAGAGCAAGTTTCGTGTGGTGAAAAGCAAATATTGATCTGTTTGCTTAAAAGTCAGATTAGGCTGTGTCCATAGATAAGTAGGAAGTAGAGGAGAGGTTGTTTCCCCTTCCCCCTTCCAGAAGGCAGCCAAATCAAAATTTTTAAAAAAAACCCTCTTTGATACCTAGTGAGTTTTTAATTAAGGAGGTACCGAGCCTGAGGGAAACAGAAGCCTTGGGAAGCTGTCAAGTGACTTTTGGTAGTTTTGTGGCAGAAAGCCACAAAGGTCTATAAGGACAATCACCCATCAGCGCCTCTGCTCCTTCTGAGCACGGAGAAAGTGCTCCTGAGGGAAGTAAAATCAAGCCTCTTCATAAACAGGGGCAAAGGCACTCAAAAGTCTGGCTGAGCACAAGTATTTCACATTTTAGTCTTTGTTTTTTGCCTTTCAGCTCTGCTGATTCAAGGCAACCTCTCCCAGCACTGACATGTCCTTCCTGTCTCCCCGTGATGAAGACACAGTGCCGGATTCAGCCTGGAGGGAGCCCTTCCCTCAGCATCGCCACCACTTCTGACTGTGCCTTCTGTGAGCACCCAGAAACCCACAGCAAGGCCACCCCAAATCTGTCACACGATGGATTGCAGGAACCAATGTGGGGTCGATCCCTGTGTGGGAGTTGGACTAGATGATCCTCGTGGGTCCCTTCCAACTTGGAATATCTTGTGATCCTACGAACCTCAAGTTTAGGTTTAGGCTGGCTACTTGGAAAAGTTTCATCACAGAAAGGGTTGTCAAGCATTGGACAAGGCTTCCCAGGGAAGGGGTTGAGTTGCCACCCCTGGAGGTATTTAAGAGATGTGTAGATGTGACACTTGGGTATATGGATTATGGGGGACTTGGAAGTTCTGGGTTAAAGGTTGTACTCCGTGATCTTAGAGGTGTTTTACAACCTAAATGGTTCTGAGGCTCCAGGATTGCTGCAGGGTGGAGGCAGAGCTGTGAGCTGATGGATGGCACAAGCGGGCCCTCAGCACGTGTGTCTGTGACACGTGTCTCTGTGACTAAACCCTCGTGTCTGCACAGGGCATTCTCAGCTCTGCAAAAACCTCACAAGCTCTCGGAGTGCTTCAAAGGTTACTGAAGAGAAAGGCTGCCCAGGAATTTTCCAAATGTTAAAACTGGGCAGTGAAAAACTACCTATTTTTTCCAGCCCAGCATAAGGTCTCTTCAGACTCCTCTATTTCCTGTCTATGGGACCGAGGAGATTTCAGCCTCTTGGACTCCTGAGGAAGCAGTTCCCAGCTCCCAAAGGCTCCAGGAAACCCCTCCATCATGCCCAATTGTCCCAGAGAACCCTTTCTCTCCACCTCAGTCCCTCATTGCCGCTGCCCAGGGGTGAACAGGCCGGACATACCCACACATCAAAGCCTCCTCATGGAGCGGTTGGTTACCTCTCAGGGGTGGTTTCATCCCACTTGACAGGGATGAAAGGCTGGATTGGGATCTGAAAATGTAGTTCCAAGGAGTTTAATTAGTTCAAATATGCTGGTAAATATCTCAGGAACCTTCAGCTACCAACAGCAGGTAGCAAGCCACTCCTGTGTACATCTTCCATGCAATTGAAACAAACCTCTTGGTTTTGCTCTGCTTGTTTTCCTTTACAAGATGGAGGAAATCTACATCAACTGGAAGCAAATTCACAGACACAGTTTAGTCCCGCAGAGAGAAAAAAATCATCTTTATGTCATCCTCTCACTCCAGAACCAAGAGAGGAATATAGTCAGATATTTGCTAGTCAGAGCCACCCCAGGACTGCTCTACAGCCACCTGGGCTCATTCCAGAGGGATTGGTTCCCAAGATTAAAAGCTACTTAAAATTCAAGAGATGATTTTTCAATTATTGAGAAAGCAAATGAAGAATGTTGCATCTTCTCATCTCTGAGCAAGGACTGTGGTGTCTTGTTTTATCCTGTGAATTCTCTGGTGAGGATCAGGTTTTGCTCTGTGCAGCACCTTGCACATGGGATCTCATCTGAGACAGAAACAACTGAGCATAACCTGAATTAGAACCTTCTTTAATCATGTGTTTCCTCTGCTTGTTCCATCTCCCCCTTTGGAGAGAGGAGTAGACTGGATAAGCAAAGGGTTATTTCTTTTATTGTTACATCAAGATGATCATTTCTCTTGTGGAGGCTACCTCAATGAGTAGTCATTTGTTCCTCATCTCCCAGATCATATATTATTTTACAAGTTCACATTAAAAAAGGTTAATGGGAGAAGCAATTTTCACTCCCCTGGAATGATTCACTGCATTGCTGTAATTCAGCTCAGTGTAAAGCTTCATAAAACAATAATACCTGTACAAACTAACTTTTCAAAACCTTTTTTTTTCCACTTTCAGAAAAACTTCTCTTTTTTATTTGGCCCTCCTTTGCTTGAACTTTAACCTGAATAAACAGCAACATCTGGAATTCGGCAGGACACACCATAAAGGGAATAATACGTCCAACAGCAGTTCCGCTGGAAAGGACAAACCCATTTATTACTCGAATGAAAAGTTACGATTGCTAAATGTCAGATGAAATTAGGACAAAAAAATTGAATCCTCTGAGTGTGTCCTTTGTGTCCTTGCCAGCTCTGTGTCTGTGTAAAGCTGTCCCTCTGTTATTGCTGGTCTGTCATTCTCCTGCCACGGCTGAAAGCCTGTGGGGACTTGCCTACTGCAGGCACACTGGATCAACCTGGTTACCTTCACACTGGGGCAGAGCTGCAGCTCAGATAAGGAAAATACACCAGACAGAATGTCTGTGATGGGACCAGGCCATAACTCTCATCACGTCGTGTTCTCGTGGCCCTTCACCTCGTTGGGGCTGAACGTGGAGCCACAGCATCCTCCGTGCTGGCCTGGCCACTGAGACAGTGCCAGGAGGGGATCAGCCACCCCAGGAACCCCCTGAGGATGCCAGGGACAGCTGAGGAACTACGGCCAGTTGAGGAGCCACAGATGTTCTGCAATGGTGACAGCACAGGGCACCTGAGCCCCAGGCCCAGTGTGCAGTGACAGTCTGAATCCATCTCCCTTTGTCTTATTTTTCAGTGGGTAACTTGTTTTCCAGTGCAAACTCACTTTTTTCAGAGCACGCGTTGAGGTCATGAAGTCACAGCTCCCATAAATCAACAGAAGCCAAACACATTAATCAAGAAACAGAAGCAGGTCTTGAGCTATTTGGGCAATTTTTCTCTTAGAAGGCTGATCCAAGGCTTGAAATGCTGCCAGCCTGGAGAATAAACATCACTTCAAGGAGTGGCTCTTTGTGCCTTTTCATTTTGTATCAGGAAATGTTTCGGGTCTTTGCAGCTGAAAAATAAAATTAAGAAGATGAGAGAGGCTAGATTTATTTGTACAAGGCTGGAGTGGGCCCTGCTTCAACCCCTGCCAAACATTTCATATGTGATTTCAAATGTATTTCTGATGGCCAGACCCACCAAGGGTCGAGACCCCCTCAGCCCTACTGACACTGCCTGGGGTCAAAGAGGTAACTCACAACACATGACTTAGCTCAAAATTGGGGATCCCTGGTTCCATCCCAGCTAGAAAGCAAAGCAACGAATGTTATTAGATTGGTGGGACGTTGGTTTTGGCGCAGACCACACTGCAGGTAATGCTGCCCTCCTTAAAAACACCTACAGCCCAGGCCTGAGTAACTGGGGGGATGCCCACGGCTTTTCCCAGCAGTGATGTACAGAGTATCTTATCTCTTGTGAAATCAAGCCCAAACCAGATTCCAGCCAAGTTAATGTATTAGGAGCTGGCATTTTGGGTAAGCAGCATAATAGTTTATGCAAATAAGAGAGAAGATTTTCCTGTTTCTTTCTCCTTCCCCACGAGGAAAGCAGAGGTTACATCCACATAAGCAAAGTCATCTTGAAGGTCCAGGTTTTCAGGTTTAAGCTTCAAAACTTGTTAAATTGGCAGAACTGCCATAGCTCAGTTTAGGCCTGGGTCACCAGCACCGCCCATGCAAACCCAGGGGACAGGTGAGGTTTTTACAGGGATCAGAGGCTCAGTGATAAATTCACAGAGGTCTGGATTAAACTAGAAAACCCCCAACACCTTAGACTCCAGGTAAGTAAAATGACACTAAATATAATGTAACCCTCACTGTGAGCAGGAACTGCTTAATGGTGTGAGGTACACATCAGTCAACCACAACCATCCCATCTCATGGAGCATGGAATATTGTTTTAGTTACCACACAGAACATTATTTTAGTTACCACAATTACCCAAGAGTGTGCTTGCATAAGGTATCATTTCCTGCTACCAGCAAGTTTTCAATCTCAGCAGAGGGTGCAAGGGACCCTCCCTTCCCTGGTCGGGGAGGGGAACCCTACCTCCCACCAGCTCCTGGGAACGAGTGCCTGGGAAAATAGCTTGGTTTCTTCTAATATTCTTGTGATTCTCATCCCTCCAGCTGCACAGGACAGGTAGCCAAAAGGGCAGCTCTCAGCGAGCCACCCCTGCCACTCGTGTCCCTCAGCAGATTCGGACCTTCTCTTACCCATTGCACTTCCTTCTCACCACCCTGGTGCCATCACACCGGGCTCTGCCAGCAGCAGCTCTGCCTCATCAGCGTGTCCCTGCCACTGATGGGGCAAACCAGGGCACTGGAGTGCTGAGCTTCAGCCTGGGCTGGGCTCCCAGACTCCCGGGGAAACACATCGGCCTCAGCCCTCAGCTCTTTCTTTTCTGCTTTGACAGATTTCTGGGACTATTCCTGTTGCAAACAGGGGATACTCCAGGAGTTTTGGCAGCTTTTCGTTGGGGGGAGTTGTTTTTACACCTGACTCGAAGGATGGGATGTGTGTACAGTACCAAGAAAATGTAACTTTTTTATAAAATCCTTACATATGGAGACAAGGTTGGACAACAAGAAGCAGGGAAATGACGTGTCTGGCTGCTGCCTGCTCCCCTTCCCTGATTTCAGAAATCCGGTTCCTTGTTAAGGAAAAGGAATGCATACTTAAAATTTTACTTTAAACCAAAATAGACCCAGGATATAAGTGGGAGCATGGATTACTCTCAGTGTCCTTCAGAAAAAAATATCCATGAGATTCCAGTAAGAAGTGATGAGGCAGACCTTCAATTTCCAATAATAAATGTACAGTCTACATAAACATATGGTGCTATTGGGACAGAGATGCTGGGAGATATAAATCTTCCGTGACTGCTTGACTTCATGTTTGGTATGTGCCTTGAATCTACTAACACATCACATCCGGCCAAGGACTGCTATAAATTTTACAAGTTTCACATTCTCTTGATACTTTTTTCTTACAAATACCTGGGGGAATGAAGCGTTTTCCCCACTCCATGCAGTGTGGCTGTTTATAACCCTGGATCTATCAGGATGGGTTTTTTATTTATTTTCTTTCCCCCCTGGAATCTTGGCATAGTTCAACTGAATGAAAAACAAATCATCTTTCATTTCTTTATTTACTGCGTTTAACTACCAGGGCAGAGAACGTGGAAACAATCCCAATAATGTAGTTTCAGATGAATCCTGAATCATCTGAATTCTCACAGATGATTTATCTGTGACCAGGAGGACAATTCAGTATCCACTGTATGATCCATAGGGAGACATAAAGAGTCTTGCCTTACAGAAATGAATGCCTGTGCTCAGTTGCTCTGCATAAATCACAGAATCACAGAATCACAGAATCACAGAATCAGTAAGGTTGGAAAAGACCATAGAGATCATCAAGTCCAACCTATCACCCGTTACCTAATCTAATCTAGTCAAACCTGTTACCTAACCTGACCTGTTGCCATCCTACAACCAACACATCATCCTACCTATAACACAGTACCCTAACATCTAGGTCATGTCACCAAGAACTTCATCCAACCTTTTTTTAAACACCTCTAGGGACGGTGACTCCACCACCTCCTTGGGCAGCCCATTCCACTGAGAGATCACCCTCTCTGTGAAAAAGTTCTGCCTAATGTCAAGTCTAAATCTCCCCTGACGCAGACCAGACCTGTCCATGCCCTAAATTTACAGGAATTCACCAATCTAATGTGTAGGAAGGGCATGTGTGCCCTGGGACTGGTAGTGTCGCTGTGCCCACAGCGAAGCTGGGTGAAGGCAAGTGTCTACAGTTACCATGTCCTTCCACACTCCCACAGTTTCGTGTCATTCACCTGTTACATCTGTCACCAAACTGCAGTGGGCTGTTTCCACAAGGAACCTTTGCTTTATTCCTGGCTTGTAGAGAGTGTGGCACCAGAGGAGCCCATCTCATCCCAGACAGGGCATTGCAACGACAATAATAGCGCCATGTAGTTGCAGTTCCTGCCTCCCTTCCTCTTGCTCACGTAGACATGAACACACACACACATTGACAGCCCCTCAGGAGGTTGGATTCTGGCCTGACTTACACCAATTTTATAACGAGCAACAAAATTTACCTTGGTAGAAATTGCTGCTGATTTATACACGTACTAGAAACAGGCCCTGGACAGGCATTGCCGTTTATTTCTCTTGCAAGGGAAAAGGTGGTTTCACATCAGGTTTATTTTTGAAGCTGTGGGGATGCTTTTTTTCCCTCAGTGTCACACTATAGGTTCACAGGTTCACAGGTTATTCTGAGTTGGAAGGGAGCCACAGGACCATCGAGTCCAACTCCCAAGTGAACGCCCACCCAGGGATCAGGCCCACAACCCTGGAACCATGGGCACCACACTCCATCCATCCAACCTCCCACCATCCAGCCCATGGCACTGAGCTCCTCATCCAGTCTGACCTTAAACACCTCCAGGGATGGCGACTCCACCACCTCCCTGGGCAGACCATTGCACTGAGGGATCACTCTCTCTGAGAAAAAACTCTTCCTAGCATTCAGTCTAAACCTGCCCTGGTGTAGCTTAAGGCCACGATTTGCTTGGGTTCACAAGAAGTAAGGACCAGCTTTGCCACAGGTTTCCCCAAGGCAGAAGGGTGTAAACCAGCTGGGAATTGCTAATGGATTAAGGAAAATCAGGGGAAAGACTACACCTCAGAGGCGAGATGAGGCCCTCAGGCTGTGGCTGCCTGGTTTTCAGGAAAGGTGGAAGCACTGGAAATTGAAACTGAGGTAACTGAATCCAGGTAGGAGGTGGAACCTCCAGCCACAAACTTCCTCCATCCTGATCCTTTACCCCAGGCGCTTCCCAGCAGGAGGATCACACACCTTACAGCAGAGTGAGAGGGCTCCAGTCACTGCCAAGATGCTGAGGGTGGTTTCACAGGCTGTGAAGGTGTCACAAGGTCCATGGAGGGTTTCCATGGCAGAGTAGATCAGCCATACAGGGGGATATGTACAATTTCTAGTTGGGAAAAGAAGGTAGAGCAGAAAGAAGATCACTTCCTGCTGCATCAGAGAATCCTGGGGTCTTCCTTCTTCCTTTCTCTTGTCTGTGATTAGTTTTAGATGGTACTCTTATCTATAGGAATATAATCCTGCTGAAACTCCTTCTGGTTTGTCTATTTCCCAATCTAATTAATTTTAAAAGTCCAAGAAGAACCTCCTTTATCAGCTAAAATATCCTCAGTGTTCTGAGATAAGAATTTATTTCAGCAGTTTCAAAACTGTCTCGCTGCCCCTCCCCAGTGTGGGGGTTTCTGGACTCTTAAGATCCGGTCATAAATTGTGCAAATGCTCCCAGCATTTTTAATTAACTTAAAATTTGCATTTTAATGAAGGGGGGTGATGGAGCCCTGTAGCAACAGAAACAATTACATATCAACCTGATGAAACAGCAGCAGGATTGCTGCAGAGAGCACCTTCAGCTTTGGTTTTGATGGATTCAGCTGTGGTGTCCCTCAAACCTGCATGAGACACAGAAAATTATTTGCAAACCCTCCCTCCTGTGAAGGAATCTTCCCTTTTTCCAGGTGATGATGACCTGCATTTCAATATTCAATACCTTCTTGAAAATCTACAGCACTTGGCAACGATTGTTTGAGGGTTTTATGTCTCTGGGAGATTGTCTCAGCCCACATTCCTCAGTGCAAGGCCAAGGCGCTAGAAAATGTTTTGCATCCAGGAATTATTTATAAAAGCAGAGAGGAAGTTTAGGATGACAGGAAACATTAAGACTTTCCAGCCTGTTGAGCAGAGAGGAACATAATACGGTTTCCTAGCAAGACTTGCTAGTTCACAAGATATTTCATACATTTCCTCTCTCCGGAGGGTACACAGTAAGCAGCAAATGAATGGCCTGGAGAGTTTGGGTTTGGGGTTTTTTTTTCATTTAGATAAGGACAAGTAAAATCTTTGTTGAGTTGAGAACTGATTTCAGATCATCAACCCAATTTCTGATTTCATATCAATCCAATGGAAGGGTGAGCTCTGCTTATTTCCAAGCCCTCAGGAACAACAGAGCAGATGTGGCATCACATCATAGTATCACAGTGTTGACAAGGTTGGAAAAGACCTTGGAGATCATCTAGTCCAACCTAAAGTGGCTCTGGATCAATATCCCTGACTGTCTCTATCTTGTTATAAAGTTAAACACTGGAAATCAGATCTCCACAGACACCAGTTCATCTCCAGACCGTTGACTACCAGAATCAAAGGGGACAGAACTGGCCAGGGACATTTTAGCTGCACATCACAACAGAAAAGCTCCTAAAGTAATGAGATTATCAAATCTCCTAAAGTAGGAAGAGTGGGGTTTATGCTGTAGCATCTGGAAGCGAGTCAGGCAGATTCAGCCAATCACAGTTTTCCTAAACCAGCCTTTGAGAAAGACCTTTAACTCCTGGCTGTGCTGCATTTGCTAAAAAACCAGCTCCTTTTAGTCTAAATAGCAGCTCTCCTCTCCCCACCCTCATTTCTGTGGTCTTGACCTCGTGTGCAGCCCGTGTGGTTATGCTGGTGTTGTCTGACTCATTCCTCTGTACTTTTGCTGCACACTCACCTGTTGTTTTTTCCACTGTGAGGATGGAGGTACATTATTTTTTCTTGTTATTATGCTGTCAAGTGCTGTCCTGAGCAAATCTTCCTACCACATGTCATTTGCACCTCACAAATCCTCTCTAAACGGCCATTTGCACAGCTGCTTGAAGTCAGAGTGTGCAAGGGAGGCAGCACATGCAAACAGAAGAGCACTCCTGACCTCCAGCCACGTCATATGGAAGAGGAGGCAGCTGGTTTGGGGGTTTAAATTATTCTTAAGTCCTTCATCCCATCCAAGTGTGGATCTTTATTCTGGGAACTGTATGCAAAGCATCCCTGGTCTGTACTTGGTCCTCACTTTTTCCATTTTTCTTGTTCTATTCACCTGGGTGAGGTGCTGAGTGATACGATCTGGATGTAGATGTTAGGTTTTAGTTGGATTATAGGTCGGACTAGATGATCTTCAAGGTCTTTTCCAACCTTATCCATGCTGTGAACACTGTGAATACAAAGAACATTTTGCTACTTCATATCTGTCGGATCGAATTCATCTCTCCACCCAGAAGCTTTACATCATTTTACATCTCCCTTTTCCCAGCTCTGACATGGCTGTATCTATTTGTCATCTTTTATTTTCTTTTTTTTTTTTTAATTAAGCCTCATTACTTGTCTGCTTACCTTAACATTGCACTTCCTTGCATATTTTCTTTTTTGGAATACCATGCCTGGATAGTTTTAGTAGCTGTGCCTTCAAGAAATCTACATTTTCCAGTCTCCACACTGAGCTCCTCAGGCCAGATGACTTTATTAGTTTCCTTGATTCATCAAAATTCACTGCTCTGAATGCTGACAGCCCTGGCACAGGATATACTCGTGTTTATCCTTCATGCAGCATAAATTGAATCCACTCACAGTCACGCGAGCTGAGACCATTTCCTGGGGCCAGTTCTCTCTCAGCCATGGCACGACCAACATTAGGTACTGAAAATCAGAAGAGTCAGTATCTCCAGCCTGGTCATTGGTCAATTAAATCCAAAACAGGCACCAAGAAATAGTGTTGCTCCTTAAATCCTAATCTAGTCCCTGCAACTGAAAAGACAAAAAAAAAAAAAAAAGGGAAAAAATTCCTGCCTGATCTCCTGAGAAGCAGCAGATGCTCTGAAGCATGACAGCAAATTCCTGTCTGACTCACAGATTTATAAATTTCAGTGAGTTTATTCTACTCTTTACTACCTGACCCTGTTACCCCTCATCAGCCTCAAATTCCAGGTGCCCCTAAAATGGAGGAATGCTTCTAATCTCAAAGTTAGTTACGCAAAGGCTCCTTGAACTTCTCCTGTCCTCATGGGTTGTAGAAGAAAAGCACGAGAAAATTTATTACTCCCCATTTCTTGCTATCAAGGGGTCCTTTGAAATATTTACAGAGATTTTTCAGTTTGTCATGTCAACATGTAGGGGAAGCTGTTCCTTAGAGTAGGCAATAAATGATTGTGAAAATCACTGCAAAGATCTGGTCATTGTTTTCCAGCTTTGTTCTTGAGGATAGGAAGAAACATTTAAGGGGATGAGCACTCACAAAATGACAATTAAAGACTCACTAGGAAAATCACATGCAAATTAAAATTTCAAAATATCGACTTCCCTGTAGGGTCGAGGCAGGGCAGTTTCTGTAAAATGTTATGAATCTGTGTGACTCTCATATAGGTTATAATTGCCAGTAGGGTGAAAGAAAATATCATCCTATTGTCATAAATGTCATATATTGTGTTTCTTTAGCTTACAGAAACCAGTGTGCTACATTTAGATGAGCAACTCCACTCAGGGGCTAGAAACTGGCTTTCAATTTATGAAATTTATGAAATTGAAAGCCACCATCATAAAAGATTCTTAGAAATAACTCTTCTCTGCCTTAATATTACATCACTGTATACCCACAGATTTAAAATTCACCATTAACCCTTATGAGAAAAATGGTTATTCTTAATCAAAAGTAAAGGAATTCACCATCTGATCTTGTCACCTGATGAAAAGGGGAAGACAGAGATATGAGACATTTTGTGCAACAGTAAATTTATCCCCTAACATGGAGTTTTGATCATTTCGGGGCATTCACGCTGAGGTACATGAGATAACATTAATATCCTTGAATTTGTCCTTTTTTGTTTTTTCCCCTTCAGTTGTAGAGATATTTACCTCGTTGTCAGATGTACAAACACAGAGAACAGAGAAATGCCCAACTGCAAAACTACTGGCATTTGTGTGGGGACTCTTACTATTGCCTCTTGATATTTCTCTCTGCATGCAGAACATTCAACTCGGCTTCTCCTCAGTAAATAATCCTTGGCCAGAGGGTCTTTCACTTGCATAAAGGTCAGCTCAGCAGACTGCACCACCTCTCTGGGCAACCAGCTCCAGGGCTTCACGGTCCTTGTGGTGGAAACTTCTTCACATCATGTTTGAACCTCTCAGGAATATTTTATGACCATTGTCTCTCTTGCAGACCTCCAAAAAGAGCCTAGCTCTGCCTCCTCTAGTAGACTCTGACAGGTTGACATGAGTTTTCCCCAAAATACCTCTTTTCCAGACTAAAAACTCCGTGACTCCTAGTCTCCCACACAGCAAGTTCTCTGGTCATGGTCCCTCACTGATGGCTCTGAAGATCCTTACCTGCGCAAAACTCCAAGGCTACACTCTCAAAGTATCTTCCAGAAAGCTTCAAATCCCCAGTCTTCCTAAAACAAAGAACTGTTTACATGCAGAACCCTGAAATATTTATTTCTTATGAAACAACCATATTTTATTTAGGTTATCTGGCATTGTATGGGAGTTTCTTTTGTGGGTAGGTGGCAATAATGGTTAAGAAGAGATGTTGACATATCTGACTGCAAAATATTTTCAAGCAGAAAAAAATATGTTCTCAAGGCTTATATGTATTTCTGGAAAAAAAAAAAAAGGTTTGCTTTCAAATTAAAAACTAGAATTGAAAATATTTCCAAGAAACACTGAAATTCCAATTTGCAACTGCAAAAAAACAAATCAACCAAACCCCCACAAGTTATTATTCAGTTATCATTAATTTACAAGCTTTTCTCCCCCCCACAAAAAGACAAACAACTTCCTTGAGGAAAAAAATGTTCCGTTGGAATTTGGTGAATAACATTCACGGCAAAAAGGTGAGGGGTTTTTTTTCTAGCCAGCTTGTGCAGAAGACACGATCACTCCCACTGCATCTCATAAATTTGCACAGTGGAGCACTCTTGACAGCCTTCTGATGGGACCATTTTTTAAACTATAATAAGTAGATCTACTCAGCCTCTCCTCCAGCCTTGTCACAAATCCATCATGCCAGCCCCTGGCTTTCCATTTCAGCCCACACACACCTGCCTCATCCCCTTGTACTTTCTCTAACACACTTTATTTGTGTGTATCAGCTTCTCTCATGAGGATCTCGCAGCCTGGGTGTGCCTCTCACCCTTTCAGCTCGGCTTCCTATGGAGCAGGAGAAGTGCCAGTGAGGAGGCACTGGCCAAAATTGCATTAAAAGGTGCATTTGTGTGCTGTGTGCTGAAAGTTCTTCTCCAGATGAGGCCCCCAGGAAAGAAGGAGCAGGGGTTGTCAAAGCATCTGGCATTCCTCAGCCTTGCCCGAGGCAGGAATGCAAGACCGAGATCATAAACTTGTGCAGATCTGGCAAGAATATCAGTGTTTTCTTTCCACTTTTGAAATGGAATAAAGGCTGGAGCCCTTTCGCTGCCATGATTCCTTAGGATCAAAACAGAACCAACCCCCCAGTTGGTCCAAATTCACCTTCCAAACTTTTTACCACACCATCTGTTCTTATTCCTGGGTCTGGACAACTGCATTCCATGCTCATAGTTAAGACAGATCATGTAGCTCTTAGAGGTGACCAAACTGAGCTGACAACCCCCAGAGCAGAATCACAAATTTTAATCATCATCATGTCTTTTTTGGGCATGGCCAAAACTCCTGCCATCGAAGTCACATTCAGAAATATTTCATTTTCTGACAAACCCCAGTTGACACCACAGTCCCATCTATCTCCTGCCTTCCCAAGCCCTCCTTGTCAAATCCCAACCTGCTGGCTGGCACGGCCACGGTCCCTGTGCTGTCCCATCGCTGAGCCCAGCTGTGCCACACCGGCATCCTCAGCTCCCACAAATCTTCTGCAGTAGATTCAATATCTGGAGAGTGTAACACCTCACCTTCCTGTGCCCCAGCTGAGCCAATTCTCTGCAGTCCCAGGATCTGCTGGACCCCAAAAGCTGCAGCACTGCAGAGACTCCAGACCATGCCTCAGATGTGGCCAAGCCCCACGGGCAGAGCTATGAGGGCAATTCTATGGGGCTGAGATCTCTCTGTGCTCCCACCCCGTGAGCCAAGCGCAGCCCTTTGGCACAACCCTTTGGCATCCACCGTCCCATTACACCTCAAAAGCCAAAGTAACTTTGCAGGAGACCTGTCTTCTCCTTGTGAACTGTGCACTGGAGGCTCCCAGCGAGGGCTTCAGGGTCAAAGGTGTGCATCAGGCTCCTGCCTCTTGCCCAGACACATCACTCGACATCCTCAAGACTCTTTATGGATGACCTTAGAGAAGGCACCTGATTTAATGAACATCAGTTGGACTCAAGGTCTTGCGTGCATGCCATAGAAAGGATTTATTTTGGGGCCCAGGAACAAGGAAAGAACACCATTTTCCTGCAAAGATTCCTCTCAGCCCTGTCAGGTGCCAAAAAGCCCCACCCCAGGTTTGCCACCCATCTTTATATCCATGCCTCATACATATGGAAATCACTCCATGAATATGTATCAGCATTAAGTCATAAATTTCAACCTTGCTTCAAACCTTTTCAGCAATTAGATCTCTCTGAGCCCCTTGGTGTGGGCATCACTCCTCTGGACTGCAAGAGCAGCTCCTCCTCTGCACTGACTCAGGCTCCTGCATCATCACCATGAATCATATCCTCAGCCTGTTTCTCTCTGTTGGCTTTACTGGGAGTCNCATAGAAAGGATTTATTTTGGGGCCCAGGAACAAGGAAAGAACACCATTTTCCTGCAAAGATTCCTCTCAGCCCTGTCAGGTGCCAAAAAGCCCCACCCCAGGTTTGCCACCCATCTTTATATCCATGCCTCATACATATGGAAATCACTCCATGAATATGTATCAGCATTAAGTCATAAATTTCAACCTTGCTTCAAACCTTTTCAGCAATTAGCTCCAGTGTTTCACATTCTTGCCCCATGTTTTGACTGGGACCTTGTTCTGTTTGTACTTCAGGACTGGAAAACAAGACTTTCTTACCTTTAATATTGGATGTTAAATTTCAGGCCCAGTGAGTGCTTCTGAAATCTAATAATTCTTCTAAAATCCTTCTAAAATTCACTAACATTTTACTGTTTCACTAAAATCCCTAAGCTTAAATGCACCTTATCTAAGCTTATACTTACCTCACTAAAATCTATAAGTTCCTGAATCCTCAAATCACCCCTCAGGTCATAGCTCAGTGTCCTGACCCTCTAGCAGGAAGTGAACAAGCAACCCAGACCTTGCTGACCCTGTGAGATCTCTCTGAGCCCCTTGGTGTGGGCATCACTCCTCTGGACTGCAAGAGCAGCTCCTCCTCTGCACTGACTCAGGCTCCTGCATCATCACCATGAATCATATCCTCAGCCTGTTTCTCTCTGTTGGCTTTACTGGGAGTCCCAAACAGCTGGTTCAGACACAGACAACAGCCCTGCAGATGTCCACACTCAGACTTTTGGATTCCCTGCTCTGGGCCAGCTGCCTGTGAGAAGCACAGTCTCATCACTTCCCACCCCTCCTTCCGGAAGGAAATTACTGAAGCTTTTCTACTGAAAGGGTTTACCCAGGACTGGGCTCTAACTCTGTGCTCAGTCCTCCACTTCTCTTTGTCCGCCTCCTCTCCTGTTTCTGCACCACAGTGGGACAAACAGAAGTCATGGTGCTCTGGTTCATTCCTGAAAGGAAGGCTGCTCTCTGAGATTGAGTCAATATCCTGTTCAGAGAAGGCAAAAGGCTTTCTAAATTACACAAAGTCCTTTTTTAGCGCTCAGTAACCTGTGGGACTGGGGAAGGAGATGAGAAAGATACCTCTGGGCCAATCTCCCAGCTCCCTAACTTGTTCATGAGGCCCAGCTGAATGCTAAACTTCAGATTTTCATCCAGAAAAATTAAGATTTTTTTAACACAAGCATTTTCTACGCATCTTGTTAAATACTTCACTTTCGAAACCGAGTCTGGCTCATCTGCTGCATCCTGCAGGTGGGCATAGCTTAGCGCTTCCACTGCTGTGTGGCACCACAGCCATGGGTTTAGTCCCCCTTAATCCACCCTCTTTGAATCTAAGAACGCATCCCTCATACTGCAGTGCCTTGGCCTCCACACATTTATTTGAACAGACAGCTACAGCTGGGGATTTTTGTCTCTGCACAGACTTGGAGCAGCTGCTGGCAGCTCCACCCAGCCCAGCTCCCAGGAGCTCTGCGCTCTGCCTCTGGTGGGAAGCACATCGAGCTGGGAGGAACAAAATAGCAGCGATCCTCTGGGTGCCATCGAGCTGCGGTGGGAGCGGGACGGAGCCGGGCCAGGCGGGGCAAGGTCAGCAGAGAGCAGGATGATGAATTATACAGGCCAAATGTGGAGCTCCTGAATGTCAGCGATGAAAAACGAGGGCTTTTTATAACACAAACGGGAGATGACCCCGGCTGGGGAAGGGTTGGCAGCATGGGAAGCAGTTTTGCACACCCAGGCTGCACCTCTTCTCTGTGTGTGTGTGTCAGGCCCATCACTGGGATGGATGTGCTGTTAATATCTAGATATGGGGCTTATAAATGTTCTTTGGGAATAGATGGTGGCATCAGTAAAAGAAACTTCTACCCCTTAGAACTGGAGGGACTCAGAAGTCTGCAAATACAAACTGTGCTCGTCCAAGGATGTGGTTTATTACCGGCTTAACTCCAGTGGGTTGACTTGACAATAAATGTGATGGTCCTGCTCTTTCCCCATCCCGTCCCTGCAATCTTCTTCTCCCTCCTCATCGCTTTTGGTCAGTGACACTGGAAGTTTTGTGGAATGGCTTTGCTGATCTGGCTGGAAATTAGGTTTGGTTCAGGTTTTAGGGTTTTTTGCATGGACTAATTTTCAAACCTTATCACTGACCTGACCTGAAATACTGAGCAGGCACAATGGCACTGGGATGACCGAGGGAACAGAGTTAAAAACACATGAAAAGAGAACGTGTCTGTTGAAACGAGGCCAAGGAGCAAACAAAATGTCATTGATATGAATGCTACAACCTCTCCCAGCTCCATTTTCCATGCAGTGCCTCTCACTGTGTGTCAGTATTCTGATGCTGCTGCTGCAGCAGTGCTTCACAACTTGCAGGAGAAGACTTTCCCTCGGAGAACCATGTTCCAGGCAAGCCTTAGCCTGGAGTTTGTTCTCTCTCTGGAGAAGTGTAAAATCTGTATTTCTTGCAAATACGATCCCAGACGCACCAAGTTTTTTTCCTTCTGTGGGGAACCAGTAGAAGAAATTCAAAAACTCTCTGTGATTCAGCAGAAGGCTGTGCTACCACATCACCAGAGTGAGCTGCTGTTCAGATGCCATCCTTATCACGGAAAAAAATCAATGATGGTTTTCTTTCCACTCTCAGCTGCCCAACAGGTCTCCAAGGTGACACACACACAGAACCAACATTTTATGTTGCAAGGAGTATAGCGATTTGAATAATTCTGAATTTTCATGTGTCTTCACAAAAAATAATGTTCTCTCAAAACTACTGCTTTGACAAGATTTGATTTTTAAATTTTAAACTGTGACATCAAGCACTGCTGTGAAAAACAAATCAAAATTACTGCTTCAAAAATTAATAAAAATATGTTTTAGTCTGAAATAATGGTGAAGCCAGACACATCTACACAATGGGAATCCTCTTCTCTTTTGAAGTAAAATTTCCTGCTAACTCGAGATGGCTTTGCAATGCATTTTCACTGCCAGTGACTCTTCAGTAATGCAAAATAATTTCTCAGTGAGTTATAGCCCAAAACTCAGGAATGTGGGAAATCCAGATCCAGAGCAAGCTGAGAGTGTGCCTACTTGGGTTCTTGTTAATTGAGATGGACCAAGCCTTTGCTGTGGATGGGAGGTTTCTCAAAGGTGGGACAGCAAACTGTTGTCTCTGGGGAGATCAGGAAATCTCTACTTTCGTTTCCACTGCCCCAGACAATCAGACAATATAAATGTGAAGAATGTGATCTCGTTAAAGCTCTCAGTCTCAGCCGAGGCTTTGCATTCCAGCCGTCAGGTTTTTACTTGTTTACCTTGGAGCCTGGCTTCAAGGGATACGATGGAAGAGATAATTGGAGCAGAGTGGCTGCCAGCAAGTGAAGAAAAATGTTTCAATAAAAAGTATTTTATTCTGCTATGGATACTTATATGAACAAATGGCACCCTTGGGTACAAAACAGAAATAATCCCAAGCATCTCTTTCCCTCCCTCTCTCCACATACCTCCCCTGCAGCAGGTTTCATACCACACACAGCATCGCTGCACGCAGATTTCTATCGACGTTTCGCCACGATGGGCCCCAGGAGTTTTCAGGGCTTGCTGTGCTGTTACAGAGGCACTGTGCAAGGGGGTGTTCAGCAGCTGGACCCGAGCAGTGCCTGGGGGTGTCCCTCTCAGGGGGAGCTGCCTCCCCTCCTCACCTTCCCTGAGCATCAGTGCCCTGGGGAAAGGCTGAGCCCTGGGGCTGTTCCATCTTGCTGCTGTACCTGACACCAGCCCTGGATCTGGAGGGTTTGCTGCTGTGGTTTGTCCAGTGCAGGGATAAGAATAAACTCTGAAACTCAAGCAGGACCTCACACTTTGAACTGTGCTTCCCTCCCTTCCAAATCTTGCTTCAATGAGAGACAAAAGGTTTTTCAGGTTGTCCAGGCCCAACCTCTGAAAACATGTTCATAACCAAGTAACCTCCTTATTTGTTAGTACTAACATATCTCTAAACAATACCTTCTGGAGGAAACACTGTGTTCATGTGCTGAGCCTGAAGACTGGATGAGGAGCTCAGTGACATGGTCTAGATGGTGGGAGGTTTGGATGGATGGAGCGTGGTGCCCGTGGTTCCACGCTTGTGGGTCTGGGAGTTGGACTCAATGATCCTGTGGGTCCCTTCCAACTCAGAATAACCTGTGAAACCTGTGAGCCTGTTGTGAGAAATTCAGGAACCCAAAGCCTGACTGCAACAACATTTGGAAACTCGAAGGGAAAATATGACAAGGCTGTATATGGCTCGTACAGAATTTTTGCTGCTCAGCTCTGCCCCCTCAGCAGCTAAGCCTTTAAATTGGATAAGCTATTTCAACTGGCCCCTTCAAATCCATGGATCCATGCAAATGACTTAAGATGCTTTTGGTTATTAACACCAAAGGGAACACGGACTCCAGTGAAGACATGGCCAGTAAAATCAGCAACTGAAACCCCGTGGGAGCATCTTGTGGCTCACAGTCGTGGTGGGAATTGGGATGCTGAAAGCGGTGAGCAGCACCCCCAGCCAAGCCTGTTGTGTGAGCCCTGGCTGGGAGCTACTGCCTCTGGGCCAGCCAAGCTACTGAATTGTGGCTCCATGCCCAGTCCTGGAGCGCAGGATGAAAGATGTCCCTGGGGCTGAAGCTGTGCAAATGGCAGGACCAGCTCCTGACTTTGGGAGTGACACAGCAGGGTCCCTTCCAACCACACCCTGACAACATCCTGGAGATGGCAATGGCTCTGCTGCACCTGCACAGGGTGATGGGTCACTCAGCAAAAAAACCCCAAACAGGTAATTAGTTTTCAGTCTCCTCAACTCCCTGACCTGGCTTCCTGCAGTAGCACCAAGACCAGCACAGGCAGCCCTGATTTAGAGAGGTTTAAGGTGCCGTGGCCTTTGCCATCATGAGGGCTACAGTGTAATTTGAAATTTGCTCTGTCCTGGCAGATCAAGTCCTGCCTGGCTGAAGGAGTTAAGCAGTGGCACTGCTGGGCTAAGGAGTCTGCCCTCAGTGACTGCGTGGGAAGCCAGAAATCACCACTTACGCCTGACTCCTCGTCTTGCTGTGTCTCTGCTTTCCTGCTCTGAAGTGCCACATTACCTTTGCAAAGGCAACATTAAACCCTTCAGGTTTATCATCTGAATATGATTCTGCAGGTCAGCGGCTTCGCCAGTAAATGCATACTTGAATTTCCACTTCTTTTATACCTATCCTTCTTATCTTGTCCCAACAGGAGAAGTGATTAATGACACCTATATGACCATGCCCTTCTTAAGTGATAAATGGCTTTTACATCAAGTATGCAAAGACTAGGGGAACGCACAGGCCAGGGTGTTCTAGTGCTGCACATTGCAAAGTATGACAAAATGAACCAAGCATTTTTCACCAAGCATCCAAAGCAGTAAAGTTTCCTTAATTAGCCTGTTTGGTTTGAAGTTCGTTTCTTAGCAGGGGTGAGTTAAAGAAATGAAGCCCCTGAACGCAAACGATGAGTATAAATTTGGGGTTGCTTAATGTTGCTATTATTTTCCAGTCACATTTTTAACAGCTGAACCCTTCCTGTGCAAAATCTCCGCCAGACTTCTTGCATGTACTTGTCCCAGTGTGTAGCTTCACTCATTACAGATGCTCTCAGAGACAATCTGATTTTTAAATGCATGTAGTGCTGTAGCAAAATCACATTTGAGTGATCTTGAGAGAGCTAGTCATTGAAGGCCTAAATATTTAAAAAATATTGTGAATTCATTTTTATTTTAGATTTTAATAGTCAATAGGCAGGGCTTGCTGCCAGTAACGTGTGTGTGAATCTTCAAATGGTTTCTTGGTGCTGCTTTGATTTCACTGGTTCACTGGAACATGGTGTTTGTGCACACAATTGGGAAGGTTGTAAAAACACGGTGATTTATGGCAGATTTATACTGCTGTCATTAATGCTGTGCTGTGGTTCACCCTCTGGGATGTCTGGGAGCTGGTAGTACTGTGGGATCCTTCGGAAAAGCCTCAGTGTCCCACCATGGATTCTCGAAATCAGATTTTTTGGATCTCAGCCCAAACTGCAAGAACTACCAAAGAGTCTCGTCTTTGTGGGCCATAACTTGGGGCATAAGGCTTGGAAGAATGTAACATTTCTCAAATAAAAATTCCTACCAAATCAAGTCCAGTGTAAAGAAGTCACAGAAAGCATTTCAAATAAGTAAAACACAAGCTTTAAATGAGTTCAAATAGTCTTTCTTGAGGTAACCACAACAATAACTGCTAGCATAGCTGGGAGTGATCAGATTAGACAGAAGCAGAGTTAAAAAAGGGCCAGATACTGGTGGATATAAATCCATTGTGTGAAAGCTTGGTGGTTAAAATGGGTGCAAGGGAGAACCCTACAACAGCAGAGTTGGGGGGGACACTCCAGTCTTAAAGCTTTCAGTCCTTCCTTAGGCAAGTCATAGGATGGACCATGTGTTCTCTGTGGGTCCTTTCCACTCTGAATTACTCCCTGAGCCCATGAACGCACTCTAAATGTGCTGAAAATTTTCCTGAAGTATCTAAAAGCTTCTTGAGAGACTGATGGGATGAGGAACACATCATCATAACACAGTGCCCTGTGCTGAGACCAAAAATATCTCAGTTCAGTTGCTGGCACTGCCTCAGACTTTCTGAGTGATCCTGAAACTAAGCCCAAAATATCAGAGTAGTTGGACAAAATGTCCCATGAACACAGTAGCCTTTCTTTGGCAGGAACCAAACCAGAGGCATGTTAAATTGCTGAACCTGTAGTCCCTGTGCTGTGCTTTTGGAGCTTCAAAGATGAGGACAATTCTTCCTTCTGCTGTTTGCCTGTCACTAGAGCAGAGCCCTGGTTTTGCTCAGTGCTTTTACATCATCCAGCACATGAAGTCCAAAGTCTCACTGAGCCCTTGTTGCGTTCAACTGCAAACTCCTCCCTCCTCTGAGCGCTCACAGGTAGAACACCATGAAAATGTTGCTTTCTCTTACTTCATCTGTCATGATTTGTCACTGAAGAGCAAACCCTGAGGGACAAATTTAAATACAGTAAGCCCTCGAATATTTCAAGGGGGTTGGTTCCAGAAAGATGCCACAATAAACGAAATCTGCAAAGTAGTGGCAAATACAGTAAAGATGGTAAAGACATGGTAAAGTCACTGATACCATTGCAGGAAGGAGCCAGAGGCATCAGGCAGTAAATTCAAGAGAATTAAGACCATCTGAGACCCAGAACTGCCAGCCCACAGCTCCCTGCAGAGTCTTTTGAAACAAATAATTTCCATTTCCAAATTAAATTCCCTTGAAAGTCACTTAAACCTGGCCAGCAAGGCTGCCCCTTTTGCACACAGCAAGAGGGAAAAGCCAATAGTTTTAGAGCAACAATTTTACTAGTAATTCTAGATCTTTCAAGAAAACTTCTAGAAACTCTTGAGTTGGAAGGGACTTTGAAGATCATCTTGCTCTAAACCAACTCTGGTCACAACATGACCAGAGACAGTGATCACACTGTTCCTTACAAATGGATGGGAGGGAGGTCTGATTTTTGACCACTCCAGATCATTATTTATAATTTAGAAGCAAACACCACCAAGGGGCCAATAAGATCATTTTTGACTGGATTGCATAAGGCTGAAAGACAGGTGTCATCTCAACCTCTTCCCACATTTCTGTGAGCTGAAAACTCTCCCTTGTCATCAGCAGTTTTCTTCAGAAAATTACATTAAATGGTTGATTTGCAGAAGCAGAAGGAGGAGAACAACATTTGCAGAGCAATGTTACACAACATCTGGAAGAGTTTGCACACTTCTGTCATTCTAGCAAACCACTTACAATGGCACTCACATACTCCTATTTTCTCTCTGTGCTTTGGAGATAAGGCTGTTTTGAATTCTTCTCTGGGATTATCTGATGGCTCCACGAAGCTGTGACTTGTTGCAGCCATTTGAGAAGAGCTGGATGACCCTGAAACAATTCCCTGCTATGAATAGCCATTGTGATCCTATAAAAACAACGGCACAAGATGTCACGCAGCCTTTCCTGAGCTTCAGAGAAGGATGCTCAAACACAAGAACTTAACGAAACAAGGTAATTTCTATGAAGTGAAAGTGACTGCAATATGCGCTGCCACTTCTCTTGGAAGAAAACTTGTGTTTGTGTTCATGCTTTCTACCTTCCAAATGCTATTCTTCCTCCTCGAGCCTGTGCTGTAATTAGATTTTACCTTTAAATCTGAGTGCACTTTGTAGGCACCCAGCAGCAATAATGGCAGTAATTACAAATGTGCTCGGTGCTCAGAACTGAAGAAAAATACAGTAAAGATGAAAAATGCCATCACTCAAGAATTATTTTGAAACAACACTGGCAGAAAAGGGGAAGTTTGCACGGCTATAAACAACGCCAGCACGGGGCTCACGTTATTTAGGGCAAGTGTGTGATGAGAGCTCTTCTGGAAGACTCTGGGCAGCCATAAAGCACGAGAGCACAAGCGATCTGGGAAATATCAAAATATTATAATCCGCTGCAGAGACACACTGCTTGTCTTTATGGCTTGCAAAAATATACTCAAGGTTCCAGATGCAGCCCGCTGCAGGAGAGTCTGTTTATGGCAAAAGGAGAGTGCATGGGGAAGTATTGCTAAAGAAGTTGGCAATGGATCAGTACGAGCAACTCGGTAGCAAATTATTTCGATGGTATTGTATATCCTGTCCTGACTGTCTTGGTGAAACATCTCGGGGAACAGTTTGTTACAAGCACCTTGCAGTCATCCCACAAGTGCCTTCAGGATCCAAAACACATGTAGCGTGGACACAAGACAAATTGGTAGGGATCTTGCTGGTCACAAGTTGTTCTTTGGGTCCTCAGGAGAAATTCTGCTGGAATTTGGCAATATCCTGAACACAAACTGTTCCCTATAAGCCATCAGGAGACCTGAAGCACTTTGTTTTTCCTCCAAAGGGCAGAAGGACAAACTGAATATGTCTAAACATCAAGTACTGCAACCCACCTCCTGATTTTATTATTTTTCATTTCTCCATGAAGCATTTCTCCCAGAAGCTCCTCTCAGACTTTATTAGACGTGGCCCATAACAAAAGTGGGAGTTTTCCCATTTTTGCAACCTGTGAAATAAAGCATGACAGTCTAGGACTTTTCAGAATATGATATTCAACCCCAAGCTGCTCCTTTCTCCAGCTCTCATACCATGTAAGTCCAAGCTGTGCACCCAAGGGACACCTGATTCCAGGCACTTGGTCTTAGCACAGGCACTACCATAAGGAACAAGCTGCATTGTGGGACCTTTGCAATTATTGCCTTCAAAAATTTCCCACTTTTTCTGTGGCCTTAAATCTCTCAGGGGGAAGAGATGGTGGATTGTATCTTGTGCCAGCTGATTCACCACCCCCCAGCTCTTCACTGGCTGGGAAAGCAAGGTCCTAAGGTGAAAACATTGGAGACGCCCTTGAGAGTTGATGCATTTAAGACAAGACCCTCTTCTGCAGAACCAGGCAGAAATCTAACGGGGCTTCCTGCCCTGGATAAATTAAAATTAAACATTTTCTACCTCAAACTGCACACTGGTGTACTTATCCAATGCTGTTATCAACTTGAGGTTGGAGGTAAGAGAAGTGTTTCTTGTGACACACAAGAATTTCATAGAGTAGAGCGTGAGAAGACAAAATGCTACAGAAATAGGATTCATCTTGGGCCACTGCTCTGAGCTGTGATGCTGGAAATGTTCTGTCCAAGCTAGCAGGGCTGCAGAGCCAAAGCTCCAGGTATGGGTTAGACAGAAAAGCACGGGACCCACCCAGATTGTCCAGTGCAGTCGTATAAAGGCTGTTGGCAAGGTTGGGTCAGCTGTCTCTCCAGGCAGTGAACCTAGAGGAAGTCAGCTATCCCCAGGCCACAGGAGGGTCTCAGTCCATCACTGGAGACCCTGAGAAGTTCAGATGCTGGTGGGCTCGGAAGACCCTGTGTGCAGAAGTGGGTGTCCCCAGAGCCTGATGGTGTCCCAACTGCTCTCTTTAGAAGTGGAATTAAGCTCAATTTAGTTCCCTAACCAGAGGCGCCCAGTGCTATTCAGGACACCCTTTGGCCTTTGCTCCCTGACTGCTGCAAACTCCACCTCCTAACCAAGGCAGAGCTCCCTTAGGCATCAGGTGCCCCTGGGGTGCACAAGGTGCCTACATTTCAACTTGGAAACCAGGGGCACAGTCCTCGAATCCTTGTTTTTTTAAAGTTACTGGCATCAACAAAACAAGCTCAGACTTACAAAACACAGTGCCTGTCAGCTGGTGTTTCTGTATGCAGGAACCAGTGCACGTGGGTGAAGACATCAACACGTGCCCGAGCTTGTGCAAACTTTCTACCAGGAGAGCAGCAGCTCAGATGGACTCACCACTCACTGGTGGTTCCTGCATTTCATTTTCTAAATATGTATACCTTGCCCAATTCATGGAAGGAGCAGAGTGTTTGGCACCTCCCAAGGGGAGACACAGATGTTTGGCTCCCAATTCCTGGAATTTCTTGAACTTTTGCAGGACAAAAGGAGAAAGGCCAGAGGTCAAGCAGCAGTATTTATTCTGACCCATTTCCTACCAATTGTTCACAAGTGCCAGACAGATAAAGCAAGGGCACCTCTTGTCGGGAAAGACCCACGGGGTCTGCAGGCACAACGCGGCAAATTCCAGTCATTCCTCCAGGCTGCTGCGGGCTACTCAAGATTCACCGAGGTAAAGAGGCCCCAGGAGTCAGCAGCCTCCTGAGAAAAAGCCTTCCCAGACAGATCACTCCGTGCCAGACCCATCCCCGCAGCACCAGCTCTATTTGTAGGCTGAAGAAATCCTGGGCCTCAGGACACCCTGTAAATACAGCCCCACTGAGGGTGTCCAAAATATTCCTTGCTCTTCAAGTAGGATGACAAGAGAGAGAGGGAGAGAAGAGATGCTGGACTTGAAATATTCTTTTTTCTCATGCACCTGAACTTCAGTTTAATTAAATTAAAGGAGGTGGTGAGTCGCAGTAAGAGGCTGCCCAAAGAAGCTGGGAATGTCCCACCCCAGTGAGTGTTCAAGGCCAGATTGGACGGGGTTTTGAGCAACCTGGCCTAGTGGAAGGTGTCCCTGCCCATAGCAGAGGGATTGGAACTGGATTATTTAAGTCTCTTCCAACTCAAACCATGCTGCAATTCTACGAAATTCAGAATAAAACGTCTGTAGCACATCCACAAAGTAAAAGTTACATGCTCGGAACGAAGTCCTTGAGATCCAGTCAGAAAAAAAGATGCATCCCTAAAAAAAAGCTCGGATCAGCACAGATCCTTCTCGTGACAGTCTCTTAAAACCAAATGGCTGCTCCCACAAGCACATGGGACTGTCCCGGATATTTATTTTTTCCCAGCCCAAGCAGTCACACACACGAGTGTCAGACAGCAGCCCAGACCTGGGCACTCCCTGGGATGGGCACCCAAAAGCTGCTGTGCTCTGAATTGCCCCAACCCGCAGAGAGCAGCAGCCTCCAGCTGCACCAGATGCTTTCTGTGACACCAGCAGGTTTGCACTCACCCTGGGCTGAGCGTGGGGTATTTCCATCCTAAAAAAAAAAAACCCCACCTAGAATGTGCTCCAGCTGCTTTTTCTGTAAATATTCTGTGCTAAAACCTAAACACTGCAGGAACAAATGCAATGGTTCTGTGAACAGCAGGTCAGGGTAGCACAGAGTTCCCTGGCTGCTGTCCCTGGCTTTATTGCTGCTCAGGGGCAAAACACCACAAATGGTGGCCCATTTCTCCATCCTCTCCCGATGTCACCTGCAAGGGCCACACTTGAGCTCCCTTAGGCATCCCAAGGGCCACCTGTCACATGAAAATGCCCTCAGCTTGAGGGATAGCCCTGCCACAGAGGTGGCACTCATTCTATTGTACTTTGAGATATTTCTATAGTGGAAAGAGAGAGAGATCAGAGACATCTACATTCTCCAGCCTGTCCTGCACACTCAAAAAGCCTCTTGGCACCAGAAAGGTTTCATGCATCAGCTGCAGCCTCCCCTTATGCTGGCTCTGAGCCACCCTCTGGCACTGGGTGGTTTCCAGTACCTTGGAAATATGAATATGGAGTGATGTCATAGTCTCTCCTCTCCTCCCCTCTGTCCCCACCCTGGGCATGCTCTGTGCTCACTTAGTGTGTGCAGCTTCAAGGGCTGCAAATAATAAATGGATAATAATAATAAATAATGTGCTGAGCAAATGAAATCTTCAGCCTGCATTCTCATTGAATGCAAACAAGTTGGTTTTAGGAACAAGCCTATTTCATTCACCCATATGTTCTCTGCTTATTTAACCTCTCACAGAAGGTTTTTTGGGTTAAGTGGCAACCATTCCTAAGACCTTCCTTTTCTCCCCAAAATAGTCTCAAATGCACCCTCATCCCTCCTACTCCAAGAGAAAATGTTTAGAAGTCACAGCAAGAGCCCATCCACGTTTGTGGTCATTCCTACTCCATGCCAGAAGCACCAGGGGGGACTAACCTACCCAACCTGAGCTGCTACAGAGACCAGGGCATGATACAGTCACAACAGGTCCCAGTGCAAGAGCTAAAACACCACTGTGTCTTATCCACTGAGTCAAAACAGCCAATGATTTTAAAATTTAGATATACTCAGGTCTCTATTTTTTTTTCTGTATTTCTAAAGCACCTCGTACAGCGGCACTCTGATTCATACATGATGTTCCCAGGAATGGTCCCAAAACAAACAAGAAGTTGCAACTCAGCACTCTGAATCACCCGCTGCAAGCCCGTTGAAATGAAGAAGAGCGTGACTTCTTTTTCCATTGGAGCAGAAGCACTGTCTGTGCAATTTCCAGATCAAAAAGCAGACTCCAGGAGGTCCAGATTCTTTGGCCTGGCCACCAGACTTCAGCTGGTTGATTGTAGGGGCACAATATACCTGGGTTAATATTTCACCATTCCTGTCAGGGAGTTTGGTCATGCAGGGCTGTTGGTACCCACCTCCCACTCTGGTGGTCACAGCCCTGTGACAGGGTAGCTGGCACAACAACAGCCAGCAGAGAGATGAGGTAACAGCACGTGTGGAGTTTGTCCTTTACAGGGACAGATGCCAAGCTCATCCTTGTGTATTTGCTGATGGACAGCAACCAGTTTTGAAGGAGGCTGGTGTCCCCTGCTCTCCTGTCCTGAGTGCATCCTCCTTCTAATGGAAACATCCCCGAGTTATCAACACTGTCCTCAGCACAAAACTGAAACACAGTCCAGTACTGTGAAGAAAACTAACACTATCCCAGCCAGAACCAGTACAGGTCTCTACCCAGGTTGCTTTCAACCGCTCCTTCATGCCCACAGGGCTGTGCAAAGGCAGTGGATGGGGTAGACTGCAGCCCCAAATCTGGGGAGGGTGTCTTCTTTGTGAGTCTGGTTAGATGGAGTGTCCCCACTTCAGCAGGTCCCCAAATGCCACTAGCAAAAGAGCGAGGACAGGTTTCTCTGTGCCGTGCCCAAGTGAAAAGGGAAAGCAGGGCGATGAAGCAAACAGACAACAGGTCTTAGCAGAAATCGAGGGTGCTCCATCCTTTGGAACAGCTTTCAACCTCCTAATAGATGAAGCCCAAGTGCAAATATGGTCCTGCTCAGGGACAGATGATAAGGATTGATGCCATAAGCAAAGCAATAAGCTCTTAAAACTCTTGCTACAAGTGTGGGGAGCCACTCAGAGGAGCTAGAAATCATGCAAAATGATGGGGGCTATGAACTCAGGGGCTTAGCTCCGGCCTGCTGGGATTGCTGTCATAACTCCAATCTTAGCACATCATCTGTTTAAGGGAGATGGGAAGGGGGGAAGGAGTGCAGGGGTGCTGTTATGCATCAAGTGTACATACCACTGCCAGCAGCCTGTCAGGGGACGATGAAGAGCGTGGTGGTGGAGCCCCCTGAGTCAGTGCACTCGGCATGTGGAATGAAAGGGAAAGCAGGGCTCTCCTCCCGACCACCAGGGCTGGGGAGCAGGAGAGAAAAACGTCTGGACCAACTCTCAAACTGCCAGAAAAGATGCAAGGGGGATGCTGTGATCCCTGACAAGGGCTGAGGGTGGCTGCTGGCAGTCAGACACTCCCGTATTTATATTCCAGCTGCCTCCCGTGAAAGTGCACAGAGTCTCTGGCACTTCAGAGCGAATGTAAAACAGCAGGGACTTTGATTCACAACTGGGATTTATTTAGGTACTGCCTGTAGCCTTTGTGGTAAGGCTCAGATTTTACAGTTCACTGCCCCAGGTTGTGATTCATGGTGAGGGAGGCCATTAAAAAGAGATTTACAGAAGATACAGAACTGTCCAAATTATCCACTAAGGCTGAGCAGAGTCACTTCCTTTCAGACAGAATTAGACTTCTTATGCTGGTCAGGCCGTTTTTTTCCCGCGAAAGGAAGATGCAGAGGAGCTGTGTGCAGCCAGACTGGTCCTATACCAGTAATGTGAGTGGGGAGAGGGCTGGGACATGGCCCTGGTGCTCCCCTTGTCCATCCTGCAGGACTCAGCACAGACTCCAGAACACAGTATTCACCATATAGATAAGGCTGGAAAGGACCTCAAAGATCATCTAGTCCAGCCTATATTCCAACTAAACCTACATCTACATCTACATCTAGATCATATCACTCAGCACCTCGTCCAGCCTCCCCTTGAACACCTCCAGGGTTGGCAACTCAACCACCTCTATGGGCAACCCATTCCAAATCTGGATCACTTTTACTCCAGAGAGCAGTATCCTCACAGAGCAGTCTCCTCATTTGGAGAGCAGGAGATATTATCCTCATGGAAGTAATCTGAGCCATGATGAGTGCCTCCCAATGAGAAAACAGTGGGCTCACTGGTTTATTTAATCATGACTACAGGTGCAACATCAGACACTGGAGATCTGGTTTTGATTCCTCTAGATTCAAGTCTTCATCACTGTGGAAGGTGCAAATTATATCATCTGGAGAGGTAGGGTTGACTTTGTCTCTGCTGTTGAAAGAGTTCTAACCTTACAAATAAAGTACATATTTATCAAAGCAGACACTGGACACCTCATCCAGCAACCCTTAAATTCATAACCCCTAGCACATTCTAGCTATTGCTGGCTTAAAGAATAATCAATTGTTTTATATGAAGTGAAAGATCCACAAAACCCCAGCCTTTAGAAAGCCCCATGCCAGCATCAGACAGGATGCTCTCCAGGGCTCCATGTCCTTTGCCCCACAGATAATGACCCTACCCCTAACCCTGCCACCATCAGGCACTTCTTTACCCCAGCAGCGTTGGATTCACACTTCACCCATGCCCAGGAGATCTTGTTTCTTCAGCCCAGACTCAGTGTCACCCAGGTTGAGGCAGACAGCTATCCTCATGCTGTGCACATCCCAAAGAAGTGCAAAAATGCTGTAGCAGCATTAGTGTCTCATTACATCACTGCACAGGGACACAGGATCGTTTTCCATGTGATATACATACTACTAGCAAAAATAGTAATACGAACCCTTTGCTTCATGTACTGAGGAATTTAGCCCAGACAAATGAAGCTGGCCACATGCTAGACTGAACTGCATGTCATCTCTGACTAGACCATGACCGAAGGACTCAGGTATGTGTCCCTGAGGCAGACACCTGGTTGTGTTGGTTCAGATGTTGCTCGTATTTTTGCTTGTTTGTTTATTTTTGTTGGGTGGCTTTTTTCGGTAACATCATTTTCGACCCAGATAAAGAAGCAAAGACACGTGTGGATCACATGAAAATGATGAGGCTTGAGCAGTCACAAAGGGAAGACAACACTTAGATGATCCCAACTGCTGTAAACAGTGAGAGGGAGGGACAGGCTGTGCCTGTGGGCGAGGGGCACAGCTGAAAATACTCCCAGGGCCCCTGGTTTGACCCTAGAGGAGCTGAATCTTTGATCTCCACAGAGGACTCTCACAAGCTTTGCAAACACAGCCAAGCATCAGCTCACGGATGTACACAAAGCTACGCCTTTCCCCTCCCTCATTTCCACGGGGGAATAACCCTGCGAGGTTCAGCTTCACAGTTTGTCACTTAAGGGTCAATTCTTAATGTTTGTTTGTTGACTCGAGTGCTTTCTAATGTGGCACATACTGCATAGCAATTTCCATTAATAACACCATAAATGGTCGTATTTACATGATTATACCTAAATGCTATAAATGTGGGTTCAGCAGGACAGAGAGGGCTGACCAGGCCAGGAAGGGACGTCAGCTTCTCCTCACCAGGTGCCAAGGACATGAAGCTCCCTTCTGCTCTTATTCAGGCAGAACTCACTCTGTCCCCAGGCTGTGCTGTGAGACTGGGCAAGAGCCCCTCTTTCCACATCCCTTAGTTTTCTGAAACAGGATTTAGTTTCAAATCCACCTCCAAATAAGTCTTGTTTTTCGTATGAGAGAACTAGGACATCTAGAAATTAAGACCTGATTAGACAAGTGGTATCACTTTGAGGAGTCTAAATACTACATCATTCTCTCTTGGCAAGTGTTTGCATCCCAGATTCTTGGTTTACTTTTTTATTTATTTTTCTCAAGAATTGCATTTTATGTGGGATTAATAAGTGTTGGCGTTGTACTTACACCAATTCTACCCAACCTGCAGACTTTCTCTTCCCCGTCTTTAACGGTAACCTGTCTGCTTTGCCTCCTGTCCTAAACATTCCTGTATTGAAATGAATAACTGCATATGTTCCAGGGAGGGGAAGGACAACACTGGGATATTACAAATGTCACAATCTCCATAGGGGAAAATGCAAGCTTTGTTTAATTTCTGTCTCATTACAGGCACTGGCTCTGAGAAACACGAACTGAAGCAGAGTCGACTTCCTTGTGGGTGAGTAATGGACAATTCAGATGGCTTGCCAGGAAGCACAGCCTCAGGGCACTGCAGTACCCAGATTCCAAGAAGAAAGAGCCATATTTGCAAACAGAAAGCAACACTACTCATCGTTATGAGAGGCAATTCCCTATTTGACGAGCAATGAAACAAAGCAACCAAGCTCTCTTTATAAGGAATAAGAGTCTACCAAACGGGAAGGTCAAAGCGTGACGTCGGGGTAAGAGAATAAAAAGTACATCTATAGCCTCATGCCCTTATAAAAGATAAAAGACTAGTCAATATTTCATGCCTGTGGATGGTCTAGCATTGTGCAAGTGCTTTTGCTCTGCAAAATGTGGAGCCAGGTCAGCAGGGACCTGCTTGATCTCACTCCACAGGGAGCGTTCACACCTGCCCTGTGCTCCCCAGCACAGTGGGGAAGGTGTCTGTGCAGCATGAAGGGCTTTGATCCAAGCAGAACCAGGGCATCCCATAGGTATCATCATCCACCAGTCATATTGTCTAACAAAAGGGAGCACAGACTCTTCGTGCCCCTCAGAAGTTTGCAGGAGAGATTTAGCAAGTCCAAGTGCCGGGTTCTTCACTTTAGACATAACAACCCCATGCATCGCTATCAGCTGGGGGATGAGTGGCTGGAGAGTGGTGAAATGGAGAGGGATTTAGGAGTAATGATTGACAGGAAACTCAGTCTGAGCCAGCAGTGTGCCCAGGTGGCTCAGAGGGCCAATGGCATCCTGGCCTGGATCAGGAACAGTGTGGTCAGTGGGACTAGGGAAGTTCTCCTTCCCCTGTACTCGGTGCTGGTCAGACACATCTTGAGTGCTGTGTGCAGTTCTGGGCTCCCCAGTTTCAGAAGGATGTTGAGCTGCTTGAGAGGGTCCAGAGAAGGGCGACAAGGATGGTGAAAGGACTGGAGGACAAGCCCTGTGGGGAGTGACTGTGGGAACATCCCTCAGAAAGCTGTCTAGACTTGCATTGAATGTTTTGGGTAGGAAAGAACCCACACATGCCCTTGGAAGTTCATCCAGCAGTTAGTTGGCCTCTTCCACGTGCATTTACGGGATCTGTGGCGTCTTCCTTCCCCCTGGCTGCTCTTGGGAGCACGTGGTTTGGGTATTAGTGCTGGATGCTGGCACCAAGGCACATTTCACAGGGGAAAATATGCAGCCCTCCATAAGCAGATTAGGAAACACAAACACAAAGAAATGGAGAACAGGGTGGGAAAAGAGCTCTTATCCAAACAACACCTAGGGCAAGAACCAAGGCCTCCAGTTGGCGAGAAAACTAGGGGAAATGTGGGATTTAAAGCTGAAACTGATGTGACACTCTGCTACCTTGCACCATTAAAGAAATCCAGTGGTGCTCCCTTGCTTCTCACAGGTGTCTGGATGGTCTGTGTTCAGAGGTGTGAGTGAATCCCACACAATGTCCCTACCCCTTCCAAACCTTCTTCTTCTCTCTTTCTGCTTTTCTGTCTTCTTTGTCCCTTGGACCTCATGCTATTTCCATTACTCCACACTGTTTAAATAGCTCTAGCAAAAGCTGGGCACTACAAAAAACACTTAAAGGCAAAAAGAAGGCAGAAATATTTAATACATAACGGCTGGTTTGTGGAAATCCTGATGTCATTACTTCAAGAGAATTAAGGAGGAGTATAAATTCTAATGCAAGTCGCCCACTCAATTGTAAAACATATTGTTGTATTTACAATAAAATAATCATCAGGCAAACAGTTATGTGTATTTTTCCCAGAAAACTCTACTCTGAATTTGTTCTTAGAGAGGAAGTTGTTCATAGCCTCTCACACTCCCTTCTTTGGTGCCTGCTATTTTAGGATTGTTCCACTCTTTCTTTGCCTCTCTCTCCATAAAACTGAAATTACTTTAGCCCACGAGGTTATTTCATAAAGCCTCCTTCTCAGCATATGAATCCAATTTTAGATTTTAAGGCTTAAAAATAAGTATCTAACAAAAAAATAACCCAAAACCAAACACAAAAAAAACCCCAAACAAAAACCTAAACAAAAAAAAAGTCCAACATTTATTGTTTCAGCCTTTGCAATCTCCAACATATTCAGCAGAGCCTCATTCATTTTACTGTAAGGGATGTGTAATCTCTGGATGGATCTGCTTAGTAAAGATTTAGTATTGAACGAGGGATGTCTGAAAGAATAAGAGTGTGAGTGTAGTGTGTGTTGCCCAGGGATGCCTGCTCATTAAGCTGCCCAGAATAAACAGTGTATGCATGCAAATTAGAAAGCTCTTGGGGGAAAAAGCCACTTACATAGTAATGACCCAGCTCTCAGAAAAGCTCTTCTGTAAAATTAGTCATTTGTGGAGGACTAGACTTTACTTTAGACTTTCTATTAAGTGTGTAAAAATATATGTGTATATTATTGGCCTTTTGCAAATCGTGTTACATTAAGATGTAAAGACATCATATCAACACAGGCTGAAGACTGCAGGATGTTAACTGGAAGGGGCCAACACAGACCTCCTGGAGTAAACGATCTGAAATACATTTGAGGCTGTCTTCCACATGAGGAATTGTTTCAGCCATTCCCTAATCATCGTCTTTTGCCTCCAGACCATGACTCTTCAGAGAAGGGGGGTTGTGCTTGAGGTATGTGCTCCAACTTCAAAAATAGTGAAGATGTGCCTCAAAGACAGAGCAAATGTCCCACCTGAAGCTTTGGTTCCTGTGCACAATCCCTCCAGTGCCACAGGGGACTTGGGGGCTTTGTTTCTTTTTTTTCTTGCCGCTGTGTTGCCCGTTCAGCTCTTCCCATCTCAGATCCTCATGTCTTCCCAAGACCCCCAAAACTTCATTTAGGCAATGACATTTCTTAAAACTAGTACTGGAAATTCGCCCAAAAGGATGTCGACAATGCTCAGACACTACAGACATTTTGGTATGGTTTAAATAAAGGAGTATCCATTCTAAACACCACAGCTTCTGAAGGCATAAAATTTTAATAGAAAAGTCTATATTTTTAAATCCATTCTACCTGCACTTAGTCTCATTCAAATTATTTGTAACTGGGCAGTTCCCACAGCACCCAACAGAGAGCAGCAATGCATACACACTAATTAGAGTTAGTTCTTTACCAGACTTGACCCCTGAAGAAGTTGGCTGATAAAATTATCATGTGCACACATAGTATGGATGATAATACAGTAGTGTTTAAACACTACTTAACTCTTTTTTAAAGAAGGAGAATTATTCTGCTACAAGTAGCCAGTAAAGCACTTAAATAGCACATGTTCATTATGAAAGAAATATAACTTTTATAACATTTCTCTTTTGCAGGGGGATATAATTTTTATTTTGAGTTTAGTTCCCATCCAACAGCACTTTTAAGCAGAAACATGGCAGATATCCTGGGCTGCTTCAAAAGAAGAAGAAGTTTTTTACAAGGATGGCAGAGCATTGGAACAGGTTGCCTAGAGAGGTGGTAGGTGCTCCATCCCTGGAAATATTCAAGATAAGGTTGGGCATGAGCAACTTGATCTAGTTGAAGATGACTCTTCTCACTGCAGAGAGACTGAACCAGATGGCCTTTAAAGGTCCCTTTTAACCTAAACTATTATCTCCTCCTCTTCTCTCTTCTCTTCTCTTCTCTTCTCTTCTCTTCTCTTCTCTTCTCTTCTCTTCTCTTCTCTTCTCTTCTCTTCTCTTCTCTTCTCTTCTCTTCTCTTCTCTTCTCTTCTCTTCTCTTCTCTAAAAAGGGACAAACAATGCCCCCCTTTTTACACCTGTGCTCCTATTCTGCTCTTTCTTTTTTCCCACAGAAACCAAAAATGAGTCATTTCACACCAGGCCTAAGTCTGTCGGTTTGGTGGAAATCAATCCCTATTTTTCAAGAAGTCTTTGGATCCTGAGAGAAAAGTCTACAAAGCTGCAGAACACATTGGTTTGACTGACAGCTAATTTTTCTCCCCACTTTTCTGTCTCTCTGTACAATGAAAAAATCAACTATTCCAGACAAATTTTTCAATTTCACTCTTTACCATCCTTCTGGATGTGGTGTCAGCAGGGTACATCCTCAGGGCTTCCAAAAAAAAGGATTCATGCCTGATGGAACAGTACCAGTGGGTAGAAGTTTTAAGAATCACAATAAATACTGGGAGAGCAGGGACAAACTTATTATGGTTGGCATGAAAATCAGAAAACATATTCCCTGGCTTTCTTCTGGTTTACATCTATCATCTGGTGTTTTGTGTTCCTGGAAAATTATTTATGGTGCTCGTTTAAACCAATCGTTTTTGGAAATGAGTGCTCAGTATTGGTGTTCTAAGTGAAACTGTAAGCACAGCAATAAATAACTTGATCTTCAAATGCATTCAACAGCCTATGTCTCCTTCAGAAATCAGAGCTGCAGAGTGCTCAGGGCTTTAAAAATGAGTCTCATTTTCTCTTGTGCCCAACTTTGGATACAGGACTGATTTTAATGTTCAGAAAAGGAGGATTTGCTCATGCTGCATAAGAAACCTGTAACCCTTAGAACTGCTAAATATGAAGTGCTTCTGTTAATTCCCTTATTCTGGTGTGGGTCTGGAGGTGTTCAGTGGAATAAATCGGAAACACAACTGGGAACGTTTTTAAACGCTTTGAGGAAACAAGATCCAGATGACAATTGATGGGACATGCTCATCACCTGCAGCGGAAAACCACCACTGAGAGAGAGGCCACAAGGCCTCTCCCGGTGCCCACAGCATGCTACGTAATTTGTGGGACTACAAAAAAGGCTTTGCAGCCGTGTATTTATTTGCCTTGCTTGGTGCCCTTTGTATTACTCCCACACATTGGACTTTAAAGCTTTCTTTGAAAGTTTTATTATCTTCCACACTTGGCAGCCCTGAGAGGCTCTGGTGTCCTGGGGAAGCAGTGGCAGAGCAAGAGCTCTTTGTTTCTCTCAAGGGCAGACCCCGAAGGCCACAAAAGCTGCTCAGGGGTGTTCCCTTTCCTTTTAAGGATGGGCTGAGGGAGGCATCCTGCTTTCATCCTTGAATCATCCCAGATTTAAGAGGGAGGCTGGTGCTGAGGACCAGGCCTGATGAGCTGAGGCAGACCCAGGCACTGCCAGGGCACCGAGAGCCAGGGGCTGTGCCCTGCCCTGCAGCTGCCTGTGCCTCTTCCTCAGCATCCCTGACCATCCCACTGCACTTGCTGGCAGGCTGCCTGGCAAACCCAGGCACTGCTGGAGGACAAGTAGTGCTGACAGCACCACAGATCCATGTGCCTGAGAAAGCAAAGCTTTTTCCCAGCGCTGCTTGCCACAGCCCTTTCCCTAGTGGGATCACTGCCATGCCTTACTTCTTTAGACATTCCCACTTTGCAACCAGGGAAGGTTTGAAACTGCAGTCCTCCTTCTTGCTGGAAAAAAAAAAAAAAATTTAAGTGACTTTGTACCGTAGGAAAATTCTTTTCATAGGCATAAATGCTGAGCAAGGAAATACTTGCTAATATGAAAAGATGGACAAACTGTCTCACAAGCACATGCCTTGAGTGCAGGACTATTCAATGCTGAAAATTAATCATGCTGACATGAGCCTCCACTGTAAAAGCAAACTGTGTCATGTAATCATTTTCAGCCCAAGAAATAAATATATATATATACTGCAATACTAAAAATAAATCGGTGTCTAGGAATAAATAACCATCACATTTTCTGCAGTGGGTGAAATAATACCCAAACCAAAACACAGAGAGGCTGTGTGGGAAAGAAAGGGGATAAGGAGAGAGATGCAGTTTTTACTAAGATATGCAGTGACAGGAGAAGAGGCAAGAGATTTAAGCAGAAAGAGGGTAGATTTAGATTGGAGATAAGGACGAAATTTTTTACTGCAAGGGTGGTGAGGCACTGGAACGAGTTTCCCAAAGAAGTTGTGGATGTCCATTCCCTGGAAGTGTCCAAGTATTCAATATCCTGTTCTATATGAGCTGTCACCCCTCAGTCCATGTAGACTCTTGCTCTCCAGGTTCTCCACAACAACATGCCACATTTGTGCAAAAGTCAGGATGGTCACTGGATGCAGCAGCCTGGTGATGTCTGGTGGTTCATCTTCTCCAGAGGGGCATCTGGAGTGTCCCCAGTGCAGATTTGTCAGCAAAGCTCAGCTCTCCCACAGGCTTCACTCCCTTCACTATTGAGTTCACACAGTGTGGTCAGCTGGACTAGGGAAGTTGTTCTCTCCCTGTACTTGGCACTGAGTGCTGTGTCCAGTTCTGGACTCCCCAGTTTAAGAAGAATGTTCTTCCAGCTGCATCTTGTATCCTACAGGTTTCTCAGATGCCGCTTCCCACCTAAGGAGTTTCCACTACTAATATTAGCCAGGATTATCTTCCTCCCACAGTCAACCATCTTTGCTCCCTCTGCCTTTAAATGACATTCGCCGCTGTCAAAATTGCCTTCATCTCCCTCCTCGGATCTGCAAAAACACCTTATCAAGCTGTCTCTACAAACTCCAGGCAAACCCACAATCCTCTTCCCCAGTCAAGGCCTCCAGCAGTCATCCTGTGTTGGGATTTTAAAGCTTTTTGCCTGAATCAATCTTGTTTTGAAATAGTAAAGATAACAGCTTGCTAAGTACATACATTTACATACCTCACTTCATTCAAATTAAGTGGGAAAGATAAGAATCTCCAGCAAATTAATTCTGCTAATGCTCTAAACTGTGAATTCCCATCAAAGCTGAAAACCAAACCAATTCAGCTAAATTGCTGACTCTTGTTACACTTTAAGTCATCTAAAAGCACGCATCAATAAGCAAAGCAACTTCACTTTGTGCAGCTGAGCCCCAGACTGATTTGCTGCTTTCCAGAATTGTCTGATTAAAAAAAAAAGCCACAGTCAGCTCTAGCTAATAAGTGAAAATCAAGCCAGAGCCAAAGAGCAATAAAAATGTTGTAGCAGGTTCAGAACATTTTGTCACAGCTAAAATTGGTTTCCTATGAACCATCCGAAATAAGACGGACTGCAAAGCTTTGCAGATCCAACTGTTAAAATAGCAAATGCTCTAATGGTTCCAGGAGCGAGCAAGAAAATGCACTTCTTGTCCCAGGATGAGGGACGGTGATGGAGTGAAGATTAAAAGAGGTTACGCGAAGCATTTGGAAATAAACTCAGTGCTTTAGGACACGTTAAACCCAGGAGTTTAGCTGGAGCTTGTTTGCAACGTTCAGACCATCTGCACTTTTCTTTGGATAACTTAAAACTGGGCTGCAGCTTTTGAGACAAACAGATTTATAGATCAGGGATCAGAGTGATGCAGAAAACAGGGCAAATCCAAGTGAGAGGTCTGGAAAGATGCTTTATTTCCACTGTTCCCACACTGCCACAACGGCTGGGTGCCCCCCAGGCTCTCTTAAAATGATTTCTAAATATAATCTACCCTGATGCAGCTAAATCCCAGAAGTGCCCAGGGAGGCAGAAGAGCCGAATATACAGACTCGCAGATGGAAGACTCCCATGGGCATTGTGGGTATCCCCACCTTGCCAGTGACCAGGGCAATTCCCAGCAGACAGGTCTTGGAGCCCAGGGCAGGGGGCAGAGGGTAGAACACAAAGTGCTGCAACCAACTGCAAAAGGAGCAGAATTTCCTGTGACGATATTTGGTAATTTTTCTTGTGTCCTGGGAGGCTGGGGCTGATGATGGCATGTGCCAGTATCCTGACACCTCTGATGAAGAGGTGCCCACATGGCAGGACCATCTGGAGACCTCCTCAGCCCCCAGTCTGTCCACCTCTCACCTCTGAACCAGCAAGGACTTGATGTCTTCTGCAATTGGGAGACAGAAACATTTCCTACAAGCCCAAGCCAGAGCAATCCCTGACCCTTTTCTTTTTGTTTTTTTTTTTTAAGAACCTCTTGTGTTTCCAGTGCTGGAGGAAGCCAGAGCCTTCTGTTTGGCCACAAACAGGCTTCCCACGAGCAGCTGTGCTCAGAGCATCCACCCACACAGCTCGAGCAGGACGGGCCTCGGGAGGGAGCAGGCAGCTTGGTCTCCACCAACTCCTTTCACACAGATCAATGAGCACTTGCTGAACAGAAATGCCTTTTCATCCTCAGCAGTCGAGGCCACGCTCCAGCCCGTGACCCATCCCCTCCCAGCTGGACCCGAAGAGAACCCAGGATTTATGATTAAAGGTTGCTTTCCCTTTTGTGTTTCTCCCTGTGACACCACAGAGCTCAAGCAAAGCAACTTCAAACCATTTTAAAGCAGCTCCCTGCGTCTATTTTTGCGGCAATGTCTCAGCCCTGCGAATTTTGGTGTCTGCTGCATATGGTGTGAATCGTCCTCCGCAGGCAGCGTGGGGAATTAAGCAAACAATCCCCAGCTACAGAGGGAATATGATAAATAACTCTGTGAGCTTTACATGGAAATGGTTTTTGGTGGATAAAGCAGGTCTGGTTCTGCTCTCAGCACGGTGATGTGTGCGTCTTCCACACGCTCTGTGCCCTGGCAGGGTGTTCAGCTGCTGTGGTCCACCTCATCCCCATGGACAGACTGTACATTTAACTGATTGTACTATGCACGTTTTATTCCTTGCTGATCGTATCAGCTGATAACTACCTTGATAGGGCTGTTAATTTAAAGTGTTTGAATATTTTCCTTGGCATCTGCTAAAGAGAAATCAGGTGCTGTCCTGCCCTAATGCTGTGGGGAACACTTCCTTCCCCTGAGCTTCAGAAAGAACTCCTTAGCACTGTCAGGCCTGTACGTCACTTATTTTCTCCATAAGGTATTTTCTCTCAGTGTGAAATTATCACACTTTCTTTACCCCTTGTTCCTTCTGACCACTCCCCCTCGGTGGAAGAGTCTACATTGCAAAATGGTCGCTCTGCTTTTCCTGGAGAGCTGCCTGTGCTCCTGTGACAAAATTGTAGAAGACAAGTCTAGTGAGAGCCTCAAAGTACGGCAGGGGAGGGTTAGACTGGATGTTAGGAAGAGGTTTTTCCCAGAGAGAGTGATCCCTCAGTGAAATGGTCTGCCCAGGGAGGTGGTGGAGTCGCCATCCCTGGAGGTGTTTAAGAGAAGAATGGATGAGGAGCTCAGTGACATGGTCTGGATGATGGGTTCTTATTGGTTATCGATTATGATAGCGAAAGCAGCTTCATAAGGGAACTGCTTTGGTATTCGAGGTGTTCTAGCCCTGATATTTGTCAGGGAATTAATGGCATCCTTGGCTTTGCTTTCCAGATGGGCATCTTCAGGCTCCCCTGGAGCTCCCTTCTGCTGCTGGCTGTTCACAGCTGTGCTGAACGGAGCCCTGACAGGCTGGAGCTCAGCAGCCAACTGGAACGTGGAGAGAAAAGTATCTGAGTCCCAACTTGTGTCAAAATGTTTATCGGCTCCATACAGAGCTGATGTGCTTTTATGATATATAAACACGCTGTTCCTAAAACTTTAATGGGTGTAATTGCGTGCCTTTGAAAGTTCTAATTATATGGATTATTAGGAAATCACTTAAGAGCTTGGATAAGATCAGGGGATTTGGATGGGCTGTCAGTGACGCAACCTCTGTGCCTCTAACTCCCTGTAAATTAATCGTTTTCCGTGGTTTGTGTGTACATTCCACTTCTCCACGTAATATGACACTGCAGGCGATGTTTTTCAGCAGGAGTACTTCACATCCTGCCTCGCTCAGTCCCTCAGGTCTGGCCCTGTTCCTCCCCATGAATGTCACTGCCTCTCATCAAAGACCTTCTCCTTGTACCTCCTTCTGGAGCAGACTGCGAGTCCCAGCACCCCCAGCCCTTAAATGCTTGTTCAGGCTGCTAATTGGGAGGTTTTCTGCTTACTCTCGTCTCAGATGAGTATGGCAGCATTTCCCTCTTAAAATATTCACCTTGGGGACTTTTCTGACGGATGATTTATGGGTTTATGTTTTCCTGTTTTCAGTTTTTATGGGTTTCATAATCGGCCCTGGGTGGTAGCAAGAGCCAGAGCTGCAGAGGAGCAAAGCTACAAATCCAGCACAAATCAAGTCGGGTTCATTGACATTTGCCTTAAATGGGTTATTACTCTTCCCCTTGGACATTATGGGATGAAACCAGGAACTGAATTATTGAATATTGTGAGAAATCAGCTTGCCAGTTTTTAGACCTATTAGACTTAGTCTCGAATCGTCTGCTACTAATCAAATTTCTGACTCCTTGTCTTAGCAGTTGTTCTCAGCTTAGGGTGGGATAGACCGAATTTTACCTATTTGGTGCCCTTTTTATACCATGAATTTGTCCCACAAATAGACCCAGCCATAGGATCAGAATAATTTTTTCTTTCAGATTGTTCAAAACGTATTATAAATGATTAATTAATGGAGATAACGCTTTCTTTTTCTGCAGGTAAAATAAGATATTTTTTTTTCTGTAGGTAAAAAACCTCTCTTTAACCTTCCCATCCTGCCAAAACCCCATAAGGTTTTGTCAGCTCTCACCCCCCAGCCAGAGCAGTCCCAGCCCATGGTGTTCCTCACCAGCTACAGTGTTATGTGCAGCATTAGAAAGGCCCCTTCTCTGACTTTTTGTGGCATTACGTATAAATTAACCGCCAAAATTGAATTTAATTCAATTTCTGTGAAGGCACAGAAAATTTCAGCCCAGGAAACGTCTTCAATATAAAAAGCCATCAGCTTTTACTGTGCATGGAAGGTTACTTACAGAGATATTTTTCTAAGCTGTAAGAAACCTCTGTGTATTTAAGAAACCCATTCAGGACAGTGTTGGAGAGGAAACAAGGGAGAAAAGCTGTCAGAGGAGCTGTTACAATTTCCCAAACATGACACAAGAGGTTTCAGAAGTAAAAGTTCACGTCAAAAAAAAAAAGTTCACACAAAATACATGAAGAACATTTGAGATAAATGTTATTAGCAGTGACTATTTTTATTAAAACCTTTGTGACAACTATCAGGGATCAAATACTTCGCACCAGGACGGATAAACCAGGGCAAATGTGCAATTTCAGCCTTCAGATAGCCTGAGCACAACGTGCCTCTTTATTCATGATGATAAATTTAACTCTGCAGTTTCTAATTAGCTGATCATCATTACATTAAAGTGCCAGTGACAGAGCTGGACAAGTAATTCGCAGGGGATAATTTATTTCATTAATTCAGCCATTTTTTTATATTTTCTTATTGCTCGTAAGGAGATTGTAATATTCTCACATTTTTACTCTCCTTATATGTGTTCATAAAATAAGCTCATTGTATTATTATCTACTTGTAGCCCCTGCCTTGATCTCACTGGAGCAAGACACAGGATGTGTTCAGGGGCACACAGCAATCATCAGAGAAAAGACATGAAGATGAGGATCCCTTATCTCAGAGAAAGGATGATTAGAAGACAAGGGGTTGAAGTAAACAAACGTTCACTTCAGTTTGCAAGGGTAAAATGGTTTAAAAGGGCAGTTAATTTTCCTCTCATAATACAAGAAAGAGAGGATATTCAATGAAATTGCAAGCCAGAAACTAGACATTGTAAAAAAACATTAAAAAAATTTCCAAAAAATATTACAATGTTGGAATCTACTTCACAAGACACGACCGATGCCAAGAGCTTAGTGGAATTCAAAAGAGGATTAGACATTTATATGGATAATGGGAAAACTGGATCTGAATTTGTTATGGTTTAGGGGTTTTTCTGTTGCTCTGGTAGCGAGGGGGTTAACAGCTCCGTTCTTGCCTGAGCTCTCCGTGCTGCCATGGCCTTCAAGGTTAGAGATAAAGGCGTCTCTGCACATAACATACTTGGGAGAGAAGAAAAAAAAGTTCAGTAGTAAGATGTAGCGTGCCAGCTCAGAACCTGCGTCGGGAGGCTGAGAGATTTGAAGGCCCCCAGGCCCACGAGAGAAGGGGTAGAGATGCTCTTCCAGGCATCCTGCTGCTGTTTGTGAATTGGACTGACCATGGTGAAAACCTATGGACCAAAGAGAGAGAACCAGGACCGCAGAATCCGTCTAAGCATTAAGACTGAAGATGGAGAGGTAACGCTGGACAAACTGCTGATGGTTTTGAAGCCCCGAAACAGAAGCCTGGAGCTAGCTGAGAGCTCGGCAGAGATCCTTGGAC
>WEKX01016510.1:0-14610 GCA_013390025.1 Pitta sordida | reverse complement strand
GAATTTAAAGGCAATATAAACCCTTTTGTTTTTAGGGCATTGCCAAGTCTGGCAAGGTCAATTCCTTACAAGTGCTTGTATTTGAAATTCAGAGTATGAGCATCTTGATCTCACAGCTTGCATGGTGTATTTTTGTTCCTTTCTGGAATGGGTGGAAATTCAAACAGGGTGCAGAGTTTATGCACATAGGCTTGTCAATTAGTTTTTTACAACATCACAGACCACATTCCCAGGGGTGAGGAGATTAGCCAGGGCATGATCTGGAGCACAGGCTCTATTTCAAGAGGACATTTCTGGGGGCCTGTTTCTGAAGCCAACCCAGCTCTGTGACATCAGCTGTGGTTACAGGAGATGAAGCCAATTCCCATTTGCAAAGGGCCAGAGAAGGAGGAGGGCTGGCAGCTGGAAATGTTCTGTGACTTTGCTAAAGTTAAAGGGCAACACTTTTCACATGGAGAGAGACCAAGGAGCACCATCAGCTTAATCCCAGCCCTTGGAGTCTGTATCAGACAATGGAGGAGAGACAACTCTAAAAGACACTAAGAGATCCCCCTTCCCATTTCAGTACCTAAATATTCTGGAGGTCTATTCATTCAGCAACACCTTTCCTCATTTTTGATACGCAGGGTTTTGCAGCCCCAAGGAAAACTGAAGCTTGTTTATAGGTGGGGGGAGCTGAAGATCTTTTCCAGATCCTGTTTTGTATAGATTACAAGCTGTTGGAAGTCAACACTCAGATTTTGTATTTCATATTCACCAGCTTTATGAAATTTTTCCTCTCCTCTTCACAGCACTCTCAGGGCCTTTATGAGACGTGATTTGTAAGAAGGTAGACATTTAATCAGCTTGGGCATTAAATAGAATCTGACACGAGAGCCTGGACAATGCTTGCACAGTTCCAGCTCCCTCCAGACCTGCTATGAAAAATCATCTCATGTTCTGTAATGAGAACAGTAAATTACAGAAAGCACATCGGGTAAAATGGCCATGAATCTCCCGTGCTCCCTGATGAGACCTGCACTAATTAGAAAGGTGAGAGAGGGGTTTCCTGGAGCAGAGCCAGACTTGTGCCTGTGTCACCATTTCAGAAGGTTACTCAGTGGTTTGCAGCGCTGGGTTTCCATTTCTGCAGGGTATTTCAGTCCTCACTGTGGAGGCTGAACCTGGCCGCGTTCTGCTGATGCACATTAAGAGATGTCAGCCAAGGCCACGGCTCTGTTTTCCCCAGGGGGATTTTTCCTGTTCTGTTTTCACTATAAATAAGTGAACAACATTGTAGATGCAAGAGTCCTACCCATTTGGACTACAAACACAGTTCTGACTAATCTGTTTCTGTCCCAAGCATTTTATCTAATATATCCTGCTGTGCACCTACACACATCCCCCTGAGTCCCAGGTGCATCTGTGCCCTGTCCTGAAACCAAGTGGCATAATCTGGCTTTAAACATATAATTAAACTCTCCTGAACTCAAAAATCTGTGGCTAATTCCAGGCAAGCCCAGGGGAATGGCCTCTTGATGGCTCCTGAGCCAAACCTGAAGTCCCTGAGATACTGCCAAGGAACCTTTGCCCAGCACTGGTTACTATGGGGCAGATACATGGGGAAAAAAATAATGATTGTTCAGGCTACTGCCTGGGTCTAACAGGCAAATGGATGCCATATGGGGAGGAAAAAATATCACTTTAAAAGTTCCCATTTTGTCTGGGGCAAGGAGCACAGTTTGTTCTGGTTTGTTACTGGGGGGGGAGGGTTGAGAAATAAAAAAAAGCAGAACTGACACAATGATTTAGGGGACTGTGATTTCCCAGCCCGTTCTTCACAACTTGTCCTGGCTGGTCCATCCCACGTGAGGCTGCCCAACACTTTGTATTGTTGCCTCTCAAATGGCATCTGCCTGTGGGAACTGAAAAGCAACTCCATTATATTAACCCAGCCTTTGGCCAACGCCTTGAGCATCAAGTCACTGGCAGAGAGCAAATATCCTCCCTGTCAGCAAGAGATAACATTCATTTCCCTCATCCACCCCTCCGTGTACAAATGCTGTTTGTCACCAGGAACGGATCTCAGAAATCTCTCACAAAGGACATCACAGATAATAATGAAGTTTCAGGGGTGCTTGGAAAAATATCACTCCTGTAATTGTCAATCAGCTCAGTTGTGTTTCAGTAACACCGTCCACACACAGAATAGAAACAGAAATTTGCCACCTACCCTCTTTCTTCTTCCTCTTTTTTTTTTCCATGTTAAAGAACAGCTGATACATCAGGTTTCTTTTTTCTTTTTCCCCTTTGTAAGTAATGTCACTGCACTTTTTTGAAGCACATCTCCTGCTAGGTAACCCAGCAGTGCCAGAGAACCAAACCACCCAGAGACCAGAGACATTACCAGGAAGGTTGCTAAAGGCTCACGCTAAAATACATATTCCAGCTGGGGTGCCAGTCCCTCTCATCACACTTGTTTGATGCACATTTAAAATTAACCATATTCTTTTGAAAGCATATGTTAGACCCAGTGTGAGCACTGTAAATTAAAAATGCCAGGGCACCAAACCAGGCACGGGAATTCAAAGTTGACAGGATTTTGGCCTGGAGGTGCTACACCGCTCAGGAGCCAGCAAAAGGTAGAGATCATTCCCCAAAGGAGTCTGGATAATACAGCCACACAGCTCTGCAAGTGCCTAGAGGTCCACAGCATAGAGCAGCCAAGCCAGCCTGACTCAGGGCAGAGGCCAGGCTCTGGTTCACTAATGTTGATGCAGCCAAAGTCCCCTGGAAACCAGGGTTTGGTTTCTCTTGGGCTTACTTTTGAAAATATGAGGCTGAAAAGGGAAGGTGTTTTCCTCTGTCACTTCACCGTCCAGTCTCTCTACTCCCTGCCAGTGACATCTGCGACAGCCCAGTGGTCTGTTCTATTACAACATTAGTATTTTCCTGCAGGAAAATCACACCGTCCTTGAATGGCACCTGTGCTCAAGAACCTTGCGTGGGTTACAGGTGCTGTGCTGGCACAGCAACAACAATGCAACGCCTGCAGGGATTAAAAAGGGAGGGCATCAGCAAGGGCCCACCGTCCTTAGATGTGTTCCCAGTCACAATCCCTTCCTTTCCCTTTGCTGGGAGCAGAGCAGTGCTGAGATCCACAGAGGTTTGGAAAAGGTGCCTACATGCCTTGGAGAAACCAGGCTCCAATGACTTCCTTCTGAATTTCTTCCATTTGCCTGGTTGTAGTCAGGCGGGGGCTGGTCTTTTCTCCTTGGTCTCTGGTGACAGGACGAGAGGTCACAGTCTTAAGTTTCAGCAGGGAAAGTTTAGACTTGATATTAGGAAAAGGTTTTTCACTGAAAGAGTGATCCGGATGTGGAATGGGTTGCCCGCAGTGGTGGTTGAGTCACCAACCCTGGAGGTGTTCAAGGGGAGGCTGGATGAGGGGCTGAGTGATATGATCTAGATGTCGATGCTGGGTTAGTTGGGCTATAGGTTGGACTAGATGATCTTCAAGGTCCTTTCCAGCCTGTGATACTGTGATACTCTCTGCTCTAATCAAAGGGGAAAGAAATACAGTTGGATGTCTTCCCATCTCCTGCACTTCCCTGGGCACTGACCTGTGGCAGGCAATGGGAGCATCTCTGCTCATCACAGCTGGCATTGCAACCTAGAAAAAAAGGATGGTGGGGAAAATGAAAGGGTTGATCCCCCACAAAAATGTGAGCACACAGACACAACAGAAGAGCAGACACCGTAAGAAGCAAACTTTGGGGAGGTGCACAGAGGAGCTTTGTTGTTCTTCCAGTTGGTGTCAGAGCTGAACATGTAAAACAAGAGGTTTTTTACTTTAATTTTCCTTTTCATTCATGAGTGTCTGCTCTACAGAGCCTAATTAAAGCCTCTCTGTTTCCAGATCAGTGAGAATATGCAACATGTATATGAATGCTTTCTCTACAAGCTGAAAAGCCAAAATGATGTTACACAATTCTACAAGCAAATTTTAAAGCTGGAGCAGTCTGAGAAGTAGCTTCCAACTATAAAACAATGTAAAAACACAGCTTTGACTAAATATGGCCCCGCTTCTCATTTAAACAGACATATTTATTGATGGTAAGACATAATGCACTTCCATCTCAGTTGAATACGTCACCTCAAAGGTTTTGAAAGAGATATAAATCTATTTTGAAAATACATTTCCTTCTGTGAGCACAAAAAAGATGTTTAATCTACATTTTCCAAGTGCATCACCTTTTCTGATCATAAAAGCACATTAAAAGGCGAAAGCAGAAGTCTGCAAACTTCTTTCCCAAGAAGACGTGGGGTCTTGTGCCCTAATAAACGTAAATAAAACAAGACAATGTCAAAGAAAATTGATAGGCAGAAATGCAGAGGGAGGCCTGACAGCAACGGAACAAAATACTAAGCATGGTTTATATATGAAAGTGTGTTTTGAGAGGGTTTAGTGCTTTATAGTGTAACGTTCTTAAGTAATTCAGTCCGAAAAAAAGAGAGGAAATTGGGCTATTGGAGGCTCTTGCCAGGAAGAGAAATTTCCTTCGTTTTTTGATGTCAGCAAAAAATATATATAGCTGACATCAAGGCATCCCCCTGAAAGAGGACCCAGCTTATGGCTCCTGCTCTGGGGAGCTTTTGCCTTTCATGAGACCTCACTTTTTCCTGCCTTTCCCTGCAGCACTCTGTGTAGCACCAGGGAAAACAGAGATCCCCTCCACCATCTGAGAACTCGCCATTTTACATTTTATTTGAGATCCATTTTCGCTTTCCTGTGACATTTAGTCATCTTTCTCTGCCTGGTTTCCATGAATTTTTCATGCAGTGAGCGCTGAATTTCAAAGCAAGTAGTGGCCTCCCTCGGTGGGAGCTTCCTGGGAAGAAGGGTTCCGCAGAGCTGGGCTTTCCCAGCAGATCGAAGGGATAAAACCCAGCAGGTTTCAGCCTGCAGGACTCACCTGCTCACAGATTGCTCGAGGCCAGGATTTTACCATGTGTTACAACTCCAGCAGCTCTCCTTGCAGTTGATACCGTGGTGGTTGGTACGGGGATAATCAGCTGCTGGGAGCAGCATCGGCAGCTCCCCAGCCATTTCCCGAGGGAGGATGCGAAAAATCTGGCGCTGTGGCAGCTTCCACGGCAGCGTGGGCACAGTGCTGGGGGGGGATATGCTGTTACACAACAGATCCCACCTCTTCCGATGGGGATGGGAGCTGGGGTGCCCTGGATATCCTCATAAACCCATAAACCCATAAACCTCATAAACCCATCCCTGCATTGATTTATTACCAGTGCCCAGCAGCTCTCTGTAATATCAGAGGTGGTGTTTTGGAGAGGAGCACGTAAGCAGATAGGATGCAGATACAAAAGCTCGGAAATATTTGCTTCTTCATTGTACAAGAAATCCCAAACCCCGGTGCTCCCACGTCTATGCATGCCAAAATGTCCCAGGCAGGACAGGTGGGAGCTGTGGCTCCTCTCATCTGCCCCAAGTGACACCCATGGACCATTTCCTCAGCAAACTGTTTTTGCTGTTTGCTGAGACTTGTTGAGGAGCACAGTAAACACAAAACTAACCACCAGGCTGGATTCAGCTCCTCAGAACAAACTGTTCTCCAGTATATGGCACCTTGAGTGTGAAGACAAATAACTTACTGAGAGCGAAGAGGCTGAATAAAAGCCCTGACACAGGGACAAGCACTGAGGTGTCCTCAGATGTCCCCATTCCTCCATCCTTCCATCTCTCCTTCCCTCCATCCCTCCTCTCACTGTTTCCCTGACAATGAATCACACTTCCCAGGCACCACGACCTCTTTTTCCAGCAGATCCATCCTTTGGCACTTATTCCATGCAGCCATCCAGGAGCCCTGAGTTTTCTGGCTCTGGTCTGGCCTCCAGTGAGCGCAGCATCTGAGAGCAAAGCCTGCAGACTTTGGGTAAATTTAGCTTCTAATCGCACTGTGGCTCGATTCCTTGTTTGCAAAATGAGTATATTAATCCTTCTTTTATCCCACTGTTTATCAGCCTTGGCTCACAAGATTTTGTGCTTGGTTCATCAGGGCCTTGAAACACCTTGGAAGTTTCCAAACGCTGCTGTTCATGTGTTATCATATTATTCATCCTGATTAATTTCTGAGTTGGGTCTTTAAGCGAAGATTGCTGTTTCCCAAACCCGAACTTCAGAGTCCACAGGCCAGATTTATCCCTGCTGTCGTGCCATTAAGTTACATTACTGTTAATAATTCCTCTCTCTGAATGCACTGGCTTGTACTTCCCAATTTTGCGCTGCTTCTACAAGTGATAAAGGATGGCTTTGAGGGATTTTCATTGCAAAAGGAATCAATTCTCAGCTCGCAAGAGAAGATAGCAAGGGCCATATAAGGTGATCTCATACCACCAGTGCTCCCTTTAACAAGAGCTGTACATCTGGATGCCAGCTTTCCAAGTGCTGGGGTTGATCTATCAAACACTGCAAAACAATCCATCTTTAAAATGAATGATGATGTAAATTGTTCTCAGAAAAGAAATCTATCAGAAAAAAAAAAAAAAGAAGAATATAAATTACAGACTGGACATGTTGGCAGAGGAAGAATGCTATGTGGTTTATATCAAGTTAATCCACTGCCAAAACCTTTTCTGATTTATATGCTGAAATGGCAGCCCTAGACTAGAGGTAAAAGGGGCACATTGCCAACACAGGCCTTATTTCTGCAGAGGCTCTGCACATGCCTAAGTTTCTCTGGGCTTAGAGGAAGAACTTCTTAATCCACCACTGTCTCATGGGTGGTGGATTGGGCCTCTGGATGCCTAGCTCTGGCACTAATGAGAAGTTTAGTGAGTGATGGCATCTCCTCCACACATGGCCTGGATCGAAGCTCACCCTTGCTTCAGGGCTTGTGCAGGAGGGGAGGGCTCTCACAAAGGCCTCGTTAGTCCCAGCATGTCCACCACAGCACAGGCAAGTCCCAGTCCTGGGTCTCAGCTCCAGTCTCAGGGCTCAGCTCCAGTCCCGGGGCTCAGCTCCAGTCTCAGGGCTCAGCTCCAGTCCCAGGGCTCAGCTCCAGTCCCGGGGCTCAGCTCCAGTCCCGGGGCTCAGCTCCAGTCTCAGGGCTCAGCTCCAGTCCCAGGGCTCAGCTCCAGTCCCAGGGCTCAGCTCCAGTCCCAGGGCTCAGCTCCCATCCCAGGGCTCAGCTCCAGTCCCAGGGCTCAGCTCCAGTCCCAGGGCTCAACTCCAGTCTCGGGGCTCAGCTCCCATCCCAAGGCTCAGCTCCCATCACCAGGCTCAGCTCCCATCCCCAGGCTCACAGAATCACAGAATCACAGAATCAGTAAGGTTGGAAAAGACCATAGAGATCATCAAGTCCAACCTATCACCTATCACCCGTTACCTAATCTAGCTCAGCTCCAGTCCCAGAGCTCAGCCCCAGCCCTGGTGCAGTGGCTGTGGTCCTGTGGGATCTCAGACCTGATCCGGAACAGTATGTCTATTATTAGCAATAAAATCATCAGCAGCCACCGTCCTATCTCTGCCGTGACTCTTTCAGCCACCCATCACACCCTCCTGCCCCCTTCACTTGTGGCAGTGACCCTTCTGCAAACAGGCTTGGAGGCAGCCAAGCAAGGCACTGCATCACCAGCTCCATCCCAGAGAGGACAGGGAATCCTGAGGATGGCTGTTCAATAGATGAATGCTCAATAGTGCTTCACCAACCTTCTGCCCTTGTGATAGGAAGACAGCAAAGACTCCTTCCTTACTGTAGTTAGTGACAACACGCAGTGCACAGCTGAGACCCCTTTCTATTTCAGCAGCAGGTGTTGTTACTTGAGGGACATTTAATACTGTCTGTTACATGAAAAAACTGAATTGCATGAATGAAAATTGAAACTGGAGCGTCAGGCACTCGCAAGCTGAGAAGTGCCAGAAATAAGGCTGCTAATGTGTCCTTTATTTAGCCTCCTTTTGCATATGTACTTGATAAGGTCTTTAATTACACGATCTCATGTTTGCAGTTGTACTGTACAACAAACACAGGGAAGCACAGATCGAGCTGTACAACTTCAAACGTGGTTTTCTCTAACTTCCCGATTCCCAATGCTGAGAAATATATTATAGAAATATATTACAGAGCAGCATTTTTGTTCATAAAACACACATTTGCCAAAGGTGTTGTGGTTCTTACACAGCTCTGCTCTGCAGCCCCTTTGCTGATATAATGGTATCAAAACCCATTAGCACTGCTGGGAGAGCCAGCAGAAACCACATGCAGATTCGTCAGCCCTCATTACAGATTGAGTGAAGTTCCAGCTAATTGATGAGGCAAAGTAATTTCTGTGATTGAAAGTCCATACCAGAGATAAAGCACCGCGTTATTATCAGGTGCAGCTTCGATTTTTCCTTAATTACTACACTGGCTTTGGGAGGAGGGGGGAAGTATTTATCCCACATAAGGCAAAGAAAACCAACGAGTTTATTTGGCAGAGACACCCTTTATTTGTCAGGGATGAAAAACAGGACATATCTGCTGGTAGACAGCTATCCCAGGAGGTATTTTTCTCCTGCTGCACTGTTTCTCTTGGCAGCACAATGTGCTAACTTTAGAAGTGTCTGAATGCCTTTGCTCAACCATTAGCACAAAATAAGCTCCTTTGTGTTTCACCCATTCATGCTTCTTAATTTATGTTCTGGCATCACTTTTCCTTGTATTGTGCAAGTCAAGAGCCTGCACACGGGGCCAAAATCTGTTTGTGCACAGGCAGCCACCAGGAGAAGTGTTCTTGAAGTCAATACAACTGCACCGGAAAGCCAGACCCCGCTGTGTCTCTCTTTTTCAATCCAATTCGTGCATTCCCACCTTGAAATTTTGCTCAGAAAGTAAGAGTGTACCTTCCTGTGTGCTGGAGTCGATGACAGGCTAAGCAGAAGCAGGAATGAGCCATGGTGGGTGAGGCCAGAGCTCTGCTCCCCACGGTGGCCAGGTCTGCTCTCCTGGTTTTACCTCTCTGGGAGAGCCAGAGGCCACCATGAACATCAGCAGCAGAGCCAAAACGTCCCCGAAGCGAAGCGATTCTTCTTCTTTTGATTTGTGTCTGTGGTACAGCAATTGTTTTATTGCCTGGGAAAGAGACAATAAAAAAAATAATAATCTGCAGCCATAAATAAAGCCAAGCAGGATATTCGAGGACAATAATAAAAGGCACTGCACCGAGTGAGGGGCTCTCTCTTAAAACGCTGCACACTGCAAGATCCCTGGGGCATCAAAACCCCCTTCTTTCATGGAACCAAGAGAATTGCTGGTGCTCGACCTACCAAGAAAATACATGCCTGGCCTTGCTGTCCCCAAACTTCCAAGGGGGGACTGATGTCTCCAAAACCACCACAGCACCTGAATTTTGGCATCCTCACAGAGCTGAGCGCTCACACTCTGTGGCTTTTCCTCTCATACGTGTGTCCTGAGGCCTCACAGCTGCCAAAAAACTGCATGCTGCAAACACACTCCTCCATCCCGACGTCCTGAGGGCTTTTTCTCAAATTTCAAGCCCTGGAACAGGCATGTTTTATCCTTAACTCTGCTTTGTTCTACCCTTTTCACAAAATGATGCTCCTCCAACATCTGTGAAAAGCTGCTGCTCCAAAGGAAAGCTCAGCCCTCACAGGCAGATCAAACCAGAGCTGATTAGTAGAGAGGGAAGGAAGGTTGGAAAGCAAGAGGAAAAGATCTCTCCTGCAAGCACCCAGAGTGTTGTTCCAGCCTTCCAACACCCAGGCCAACACAAAGACAGGATGACTGCAAGGCTGGCAGGTAAAAGTTAAATAAAGGTACCTGCCAACTGGAGGGTGAACACGGTGCTAAGAAAATGGGACTCAGTGTAACACATGAAACAGCCCAAAGGAGAACAAAATAAGCATCTCCCTTATCTCTTCGTGAATTGTTTATAGCTGGGTCTAATCACAGCCCTATTAAGGTCAATGGACAGATTCCAGGCAGCGAGGGCTGAGGTTGGGTTTGGCTCCGTATCTTTTTGTTCTGGGACATTAACAAACAGGTTTCATGGTGTGAGAGGACTCGAAGAACCATTGCTGCCTCGGGGCTGCACAGTTCAGAACAAGGAGCAGGCTCACCAGCCCTGGGGGGAGAAAGGCAGCTCTGTCTCCGGAAGGAGCGCATGGCCTGATTGAGATGCAAACCCTCTGATTTATGCAGACAGACATACTTGTCCACAGACAAACACACTGGGTTTTCATCCCAGCCTATGGAGGAGTGGGCTAATGACAAAAAAAAAGATGACATATCTTTCTCTTACACACACGCAGTCACCTACACAAAACTGTGCTAAAATTATTCCGTGAAGGCAGCAGTCAAGTACGGAATTGAGACTGCCTGTTCTGTTCATTTTGATACAGTTTTAAGAATTAAAGTTAAGCAATAATAGTATTGTCTTCAGTGTTATGCGAAAAATTCCTGCTCTCTTCCTTCTGAGAGAACGTGTCTTGCATTAAAAATATCTCCTTTTTATTTTTTCTATCTAAAGTCTCATGGGGGAAAAAAACAGGAAACAAAACCCAAGTTTCTATTTGTAAAAGTTTCTGGAGAGTTTTCTCAGGAAAAAACAAATGGGAAAACACAGAGAGGAGGAAATGTCAGAGTCAGGGCTGCCCAAACATGGAGATGCTTCTTGATTTACTCGTGTGCTCATCTCCAAATGAAGTGAACCACAACAGCCCTGGAGTTTTGACTCACTGCAACCTCAGTGTCAGTTTTTTTATGAGATGACCTTTATGTATTTAATTTCCAGGAGGAGGTTTGCCAGTTTGTTTTTAGAAAAGGAAGATGATCACTGTGCCAGGGTGGTTCCCCCACCACTGGTGGTGTCTGAGGCACTGGCTGCCCCCCCCCCAAACTGAGGAACAGCCTGAGGGAGGAGACACTTGGCTCTGGTGACTGTCTGTATTCTCCTTCACATCTACTCCTCATCTGGGCTCTTCTGTCCTTTCCCCCCTGAACTGTCCCTGTCCCAGGTTTATCACATTATTTATCCACTCCTTATTTATCCACTGCAGGGAAATTCAGGACATTCCAGGGCTGGCAGGATGAGGAGGAGTGGAGGAATAACATGACAGGCCTGGGACAGGGACAGTTCAGGGAGGAAAGGACAGAAGTGAGTCTCTGCTGAGCATGTGAAAATCAGAGTTTTCCCTAAAATCTGCCGTTGAATCAAGATCAACCTGTGCCAAGCACTCACACCCCATTTAAAAGCTGTGCCCCCCCCTCCTCCCATCTTTGGTACAGGCAAACAAATAATTCAGATTCTTGGTCATTTCAGGAATGATTTGGCAGTAACAGTTTTTTGCATATCTGTAGCATGTCTGAACCAAGACTTTGGACCAAAGAGAAGATTTGCTCCATGTTTATCACCACACAATTATTTTATTAATGGGCAACACAAAGATACATGCAGCTTATTAAGATGCTGATGGACCCATCTCCCCCTTCGGAATATAACACCCATTTATTTTCTTGCAGTAATTAACCCAAATGTTTGTGTTCCCTGATTTAATCCCTGCCTTAGCTGAGCCAGGATCTCTCCCCAGAGAAACCTGAGCCTCCCTTTCTGCATTCATGAATTCTGCTCAAAGAGGATCTCATACACCTCTGTATGAGCTGCCTTCCAGTTAATATCTGCACTATTCCATGCCTACTTTTCTTGCTGAAAGACAGAAAAAAAATGGCCTTTTTTTTTTTTTAATCATCCCCTTGACATTTTCATCATCACCTGAACATATTTATCATCACTAAATATTCAATTGGAACTTGCAGACATGGATCACAGTGACATAATCTCAGCCTTTGTCTGGAAGGGGCAGAATGGGGAATTTATCAAAAAATAAATGGGGGGAAAAAATGCCTTTTTGCTTTCCAGTATCTAGGAGATATCTGGAACTCTATTTCAAATCATGCCTGAAAAGGTAAAAGCTTTAGAGACTTGAAAGACAACACTGAGGCTTCCAAGACTCACCTCCTACGCTGACTTTACCTCTTGCACCTGAAGAGCCTGAACAACATGTTTTGGTTATTACAGAGAACTTTACCAAAGCAGGCAGGTGCTGGCATGATTTTAGGGCTGCAAATGAAGTTCTCAGAGGAAAAGTTGGGCTCCATTTACCAGTCTGTTTCTAAGGAAGTTTTTTCCGTAAAGAACATGAACTGCAGCTGATGAGATTCGGTAACACACATTGGCTGTCAGTGAATGCCAAGAAAGGAGGTGGGCACAAAGGGATTTCTGTTGATATGTGATGAATTTTTGGGAGCTGGTAAACCATAGAAATGGAATATCAAATAAGGATTTCCTCAATTTTTTGTGATTTTAAAACCGAATCCCACAGTCCTACAGGTGTTTGTAACAATTTTTTTCTCAGGTCAGTTAATCTGGAAACCCTTAACAAATACAGAAAATGCTCAAGACCTTCTGGATGAGGTTTTGGTCAAAAGAAGTGATTATGATGGTGGAAGTCAACAAAACATCATGACTAAATTACAATTTGGCACTAAACCCCACTGATATGGTCTGCCTGCATCCACACCACAGCCTAGTGCATGAAAGCCGTGGGCAAATAACTGGCTGCATAGTTTGTAGATACATTTTTTTTATTCTTTGTGAAAGAAAATACTGTTTGAATACATACTGTCAGTCAAGCAGAATTACTTGTGCTCAATCGTTTGACTTTCACCTATGACAGATTCACAGGAAAACATCCTTTTAACCAAACATGTGACTGTTGGACATATTTGATGACGACATATTTCAAAATGATCAAAGTCAGCTGTCAGAGAAATTAGATTAGTCATTATTAGTCTTTAGTAGTTCCCATGAGAACCTTAAACACTTGGTGGTTCTTCTCAAAAGATTAGAATAAGCCTTGTAATGTGTTGTGATGAAAGTAGTAAAGGTTTGGAATAAAGGGCAGAGTGCTGTCTTTGTTTCCCAGAGTAGATGGTTTCTAATTGGGATTTTTTATTGCATTGAATGTTATCAGCCTGTAATACCAAAAATGTTGGAAAAGGGCCTATATATGTCTATGAGCTGCTGGAAATGGCATTTTAAATGCATTCCTCTGCAAGGATCTGGTTCCTGGCAGCTGGTGTCAATGCCAGCAGATATTCTTATTTCCACATCATCTCCCCTTCACCTCCCTTCAGTTCTTACTAATGCCAAGATGAGAAACAACGTTGATATGTGGTCACAGGACTAATTGTTACACCCTGGATCGTACAGTTTTATCAGGGAAGTTGAAACAAAATCGGCAGTATAATAGCCATGACCTAAAATTAAAGGTGGGGGAGTTTCAAAGCAAAATGAGATGAGGCTTTAAGCCATCACAGTTGCTGGTGTGCAGTATAATTAAAAGAAAATATATATCTTCATTGGCTGTTTTATTGCTTCTTCAACTGGAAAGTTCTATGATGTGAAACACTGCGTGTAAAAATGGAAATCCTATAAATTCAAATAAAGGTTATCACTTAAGTAATATTTAATCCAAAGAGGCATTCAGATAATCTGCCATATCTGAGAACAACGACTTCTTCAAAGCATTAAACAAGAATTCTCTTTGAAATGGCTTGTTTGAAGTCTTCTTGCACAGCCATAAAACAAAAGACTTTCTGTTTAAGGGATTACATTTCAGGAGTCTTTTTTTTTCCCTGAATTTGTTTGTTGAAAATGCTGATGAGGGAGAGACCCCCAAACTGCAATGGAAAGTATTATGATTGTCATTTCAAAGAAGACTGATAACTTCTTTAGATCTTTCTCCAACAATGAGGTAATCACACATCCTTGTCCTTTCATTATGATTTCTTAGCCCCCAAGTTTATCAAAGAGCATAATTTCACTGCATTTTGATGTTCCTTACTATCAATGCATTCTTTTTATCTTTTTATCCATCCCTGAAGCACAGACTCCAATAACACAAAAGGACTTAAACCCTTAAAAGTATATAATAGCACAGGACTTATAAAAAACAAAGTACCATTGACCAAGTTTTTACAATCCTTGCTTGTGCAGTTGTCTACATGCTGTCAGTGAAGGCCGTTTTTTCATTAAATGTGATGAATTGTAATATAAACAAGTTTATATTACTTTGGGGTTTGGTTATCTGAGATTTAGGTTGGACTAGATGATCTGCAAGGTCTTTCCAAAATTATCAATACTGTGATACTGTATTCTCACAAAAGCAGCTTTTTCCCCTGGTGTTTCTGGCCAACGCAGCTCCTCCAAAACCACCACAGCAATGATGTATTGAGCCCTTAGAGCCAGGGTTTTTGAGGACAGAAGGGGCACCTCTGGGCATTTGCCTGGCTGTCAGGAGGCCATGGAGATGTACCCCAGGGTTCCTGGGGCCAGTCCTTGGCTGAATCCAAGGCAGTGGTCAGAATCACAGAATCACAGAACCACAGAATCAGTAAGGTTGGAAAAGACCAGAGAGGTCATAAAGTCCAACCTATCACCTGTTACCTAACCTAGCCAAACCTGTTACCTAACCTGTTGTCATCCTGCTACCAACACCCATCCTACCAACAACACATCCAGGTGATGGTACTAAGTACATCATCCAACCTT
>WEKX01016505.1:182261-203227 GCA_013390025.1 Pitta sordida | reverse complement strand
GAGATTCAAAGGTCCGAAGTCTAAAAATGGATGCCAGCATTTGGAGCAATGAACTTATTGAGGTATGTTGTGATATTCTAACCCTTTGCTATGTCTTGAAATCTACTATATGCAAAAGAGTAATTTACTGCTTTACTCAAAAGAAAACTGAACATATAACTGCTAGATAATGTAGTGATGTTATAGGAAAGTTGATGATCTGTAATGTACCTTTATGTCATTCAAAATATTAATGGTATTAATAGTATTAGTGTTTTGATAACAATGTGTGCAATTTCTCTTAGTGCTTCTCCAAGTACCTAATCTTTGGGGGAAAAAAAAAAATAAAGTGCTTTTGGACATGATGGGGCAGTATTGGAAAGGGGAAAAGAAAGGAAATTTCTCACTACCAGTTAGCTGGTTAGGGTGTTAAAATGTGGTAGTGGTAAAAAGTAGTGCTGATAAAGCCATCAGTGTTTTCTTTTAAACAAATGCTACTTTTCTCTGAACTTTAACTGGTATTTTCTAATACATGCTGGAGTTATAACTGATTAGCCTTGTGAAGCTTAGCCACTATTGGTGGTAAATGATGATTGTAGATTTTGTTTGTAGATGACCTTAGGCAGTGACTCACATGGGCTTCTGTCTCCTGCAGGGAATTTATTTTTCTTTAAAAAGCTTCTTTTTCAGCTTTTAGTAGCTAGAAATTGTTTAGAGGTGAGCATCATATCCTTCATACTGTTTTGCTCATTTTTTCCCTTGCATCTCATCCAGCTGTTTATCATCATTGGAAATAAGAGGGCAAACAGTTTTTGGGCGGGAAATCTTCCTCCAGATGAAGAGCTGCATATTGATGCCTCTGCAGAAAAAAGGATAGCATTTATTACACAAAAATACAAAGAGGGAAAATTCAGGAAAACACCTTTTCTTTACAAAACCAAGGAAGAGTTGAATAAGGTAATATGAGAATGGTTAAGCCCATGGCGTACTTTGGTACTATATTGTATCTGTGTGCGATTTGGTCATCTTGTTAAAGAAAAAAATTCAGGTTCCTGAGTGACGTTCTGACACTGTTGGATTAAAGTTTTTTTGGAGGCTTTACAGGTGTAGTTTCATGACTACTTAGTTTCTTGTTATTCCAGTTAATTTGTTTGCAGAAGATTACGGTCCTCATATGGTGCCTCTAATATGTCTTCCTGAACCATCAATGAATATGGGTCTTTATTTTTCTTCAGTTGCACAGTCTAGGGATGGAAATTTCCACTTCCCTTTTTCAGACTCCTTCTTTAAGTGTTTTTTTATATCTTGTATGTTCGCCATCTAACATTCAGGTACATTAGATAAATTTTGCATAAGATAAATTTTAAATTTTAGATTTCTTATATTGAGTGACTTTTAAGAAAAACGGCTTAGCTAAATAATTTAAATAAATAATAAATCATAGAAATTATAATGAAATATGTTGCTGTAATTTGAATAGCTATTTCTGGTTTTGAGCCTTGGTAAAAGAACAAAAAAGCTGTTATATTTGTCTCTGTGTATACAAAAATAGATCTTTAAATTTCAAGGGAGGTGAACAAGTATTAAGATAAACTAGAGTAGTTGCCTTATTGACTATCACCATGGTTTTTAAAAACTACCTAGGAATTTAAATCTGATTCGTAGTAATAGAATTTAACTATTTAATCTTGTCTCTTTGGTTGCAGTTTGAAGATCTGAAATAATATTTTTTTCTTTAGTAATTTGATATAAATAAATAGCAAGCTTCCCCTCCAGTTGTATCCATACGTTATCCTTCCCAAGTGAAATTTGTGACCGCACCATCTTGTAGGGTTTGGGTTGGTGACGTTTTTGTATTTTCTTTTCTACATGTTGCTGCTTTTTTTCTAGATTCAGGCCATGCTTCATGATTTTATGGTCTTTGAAAGTGCAAGAGAACTATATTGGAGGTGAAAAGATTTGCATCTACCCTACAAGTGCTTGTTGCTGGTAACTTTCTGATTTAAACAGGCTTCTTACTTTCCCTCTCCATAAGGCCCTGTGTGCTGCTGTAGTCAAGCAAGATGTGCTGGAAACTCTGATGTTACTCTTTAGTGGGGCTGATGCTATGTGTGCCACTGGAGACCCTGTTTACAGTACTCCATACTTGTTAGCCAAGAAAGCTGGACAAAGACTGCAGATGGAATTCTTGTACCATAATAAGTTCTCAGGTAGGATGCATTTCTGTCTTTTGATCTTCTAATTTTATATTGAACACAAGGGCAAGAAATAATTCAGTAGAAAAATTGGTATTGCTTTAAACAATAGTGTTATAGCAGAGGGACAATTGTGATGGCATTAACTGAATTTCACTAGTGCACAATTTCAACTGTGTACGAATGTGCTGTTTTACTCAGATATCATGTTTAGGACTCAAAACCCCCACAATGATAACTCATGGATCTTACACCTTTATTTATAACACAGAAAAAACCTCATCATCTTCTCTGCTCATATTATCAGTCATTTACCAGAAAAAAACGGGTATTGACATTTAATATATGTCTAAAGTGTTCAAATGGCACTTTGGTTTTTTCTTCAAGATTGTTTAATTTGATATCTACCCGTACTGCACACAGACCTTCCTGTTTTTTCATGAAGTCTTCTCCCAAAATAAAATACACCTCTTGAACCTCTAATATGACCTATCCCAGAAAAGGCTTTTTTTTTTTTCTCCACAGCACAGCTCCTGTTGCAGCTTGGAGCACATGATAAACTTTGGCCTTGAAAGTCAACAGTTCTGGTTGCAGTGTGTGACTCTTATGAGACTCTTGAAAAAGAATGCTGTTCTTAGCAATAAATAAATAAATACATAAAAATTTGTAGAGTGTGAATGTGAGTGAGCTTACCTTCCAAAAGTACTGGACAGTCCTGAAAATTCACATGCAGATTTACACTGAAATAAAAAAATTATGGTTCACGTAATTTGGGTCCACTTTCTGCTGGCTTATGCCGCTCTGCAAAATTATGCTTTAGAGGCTGAGCAATGAAAGTTTTAGTGGGAAACACAGAGATGAATTAAGGCTTCCAAGAGCAAACGGAGTGCCTTAAGTTGTGCCTCAGCATTGCTCAGGCCAGCACCGTGCACTGGATCATAGGATGTTGAGCTCAGTCATAGTGCAAACATGCAGCTATGGGGTTTTTTGCTATCTGTGGGATTTTTGCTAGCTATGGTCTCAAGTGATCCTAAGGCTGGAGAGAGAGAAGTTTGCTTGTCTTGGCTCTGTCTTTTATGTGTTTGACAAATCCACTTTAGTACAGTGGTAAGTGTCCCCACCTGGCGTGTGGGAGACCCGGGTTCGATTCCTGCCAGGGAGACTGCGTTAAGAGTTGGACTCGATGATCCTTGTGGGTCCCTTCCAACTCAGAATATTCTGTATAAGTCATATGGAATATGCTTGTATGACCTTCCAGCCAAAGCAGCACCATGATGTGCTGGTGTTTGTTCTTATTTTCACAGAAAGGGAGGTCAATGCAGGTTGATGATGATTCTCAGTCTTTTTCTCTCTGCTTCCAGCTTTGCTGGTAAAATCTACACAAACCTTCAGGAGAAGTAAATTCCTTCTATTGAAATGTGTTACATAAAGGATGAAAATGAAAGCTTACTATATCAGAAAACTGTATTTTATATTACGTTGGCAAGCAGTGATAGAAAACAGTAATGTTGTAACAAGTGTCAACTGATGTTATTTTATGAATATGTAAGAACCATGTTCTAATTATAAAAATAAATCCATTAGGTTTTATTAGAATTATGGTAAACATACTGCAGAGCAACTACCTATTTATGGTTAAAAAGTTAGAAACAGTTTTAACAGATATAACTGAAGATCTGTATGTTATTTATTGTTTTGTATTTTAACAGATTTCCCAAGCTATGATAGTTGTTTTGAAAGTGGTTTCTCTGAAGACTCTTCACATTCCACCTTTATTTGTGAATTCTTATACAAAGTTTCTTCTAATGCTGCTAAGCTTCTTACAGAGAAGAAATTAAAAGAAGGTATTTAACTTTTAATTTATGTATTTGAATAACACATGAATATGTATGATTTGGATGAATTTATTCTTTTTAACTTCTTGCATTTATTTTTGAAAAATAAGATGTCTTTGATATGCCATATCCTCTTTTGATTCAGTAGACCTCTTTAAGATAAAATACTGTTTGTCTTGATCTCTTTACTCAGTAGTTGACAGAGGAAGACTCAACTTCCAAAAAATTGTTCAGTTAACACAGTAATTGATAAATAAATGCCAAGTAGAAACACTTCTCACTTTAATTATATTTAGGTAACTGCCAAAAATGAGTTTTCATCTAAAATGATTCTTTTATGAAAAAGAGTATCACTGACTTTTTAGTACGACTTAAAGTGGCTAACACTTAGGATATTTCTCAAGCTCATGAATTTACAAAGTATTTCATGTAGAAAGGAGCACTTTCAACGACTCTGTCACAAAATGGGATGCAAATGTGTGTATATCACGGCAGATAGAGATAGTCTTCAGTTAATAGCAGTTTTCTGTGTTTATTTTTTTTCTAACAGAGAAGTGTTATTAAATACTTTTTTCCCTTTTTCTCCCCATTTTTGTTCCTATATTTTTCTTCCATGTAAGCAAATAAATAACATAGATTTTAAAAAATCTGTGCTAATTTATCATTGAACAGCCTTCGCGTGAGTTAGGGAGACCTGAAACCTCGTGAAATTCGAGGATTCACTGTAACTGCAAACCTCTACTCTGTGCCCCAAGTGCAGGCCTTGTCTTCTCTCCTGTATCTGTGTCCACAGTCAGAAAAAAAACTTCTTAAAACCCCCCCAGATGGTCAAGACAGAGAGCAGGTACACGGCAGTACTGCTGGTCTCTTCTAACACAATGATAGGTTAAATGTGAAGTATTTTTGTAAATACCTCTATATATTGAAGATGTAGCTATACGTGCACACAGAATGGCCTCAATAATATTTTTGAGGGAGATGCACAAACTGCATTTTTACTGTCTTCCATCTGAAGTTTCTAGTGGACGGAAATGAAACTGCTTTTAAAGTTTTTAGTCAGTTATTTGGCATTAAACTTACTACTACAGTAAATGGAAAGGAACCAGATTTCTGTCAGTTCAGCTTTTGTCCTCTGGAATTGTGATCAGGTCTTGAACATGGCAGATGTTCTGCTGTTTTCTTTTTGTGGAGGGGGTGTGTGTGCTTTGGTTTTGCATTAATGTTGAATTACCCATGTGTTTGTCAGGACTAGTGTTTCTGGGATAGGTTCTTTACAGATATGTAGGAAGATAGGTTTCCCTGACTGCAGTTCAAGGAGACAAATGGGACAAGGGAGGAAGATTTAATACATAACATCGTTTCAACCCTAACAAAACCCTCTGCAATTTTGAATTAGAAACTGTTCTTGCCTGAGGGCTCTAATGTATCTCAGTCATGTTTAATAAGTAGCATGATAAAATTACTTTTTACTATTTAAAACATAAAATACATAATCTTTTCCTTTCTTTCCCTACATCAAGAAATGTTTCTAAATCTCATTAATATGAAATGATATGCTGATTATTGTAAATAAGTGGCAATTTTTTTTCTTTCTTATTCTTTTTAGAAAATAATTTGGAGGTTAGAGCACTAATGCGTGGGAGATAAAATGTCAGTTCCCTCCTCTGCCTGTAAATATTCAAATAAGGTCACATTACCTGGAAAAAAGTGACATAGCTGTTGAAGTTGTTTTAAGTTGCCATGAACTGAGTCCTTAGCAGGTCAGAGGGGGCACCATTTTCTCTCTGAGGATTACAGTACTTGTCTAAATTTGGGGGGTTTGATCTGTGTTTTTTTTTTTTTTAACACTCTTTGTGCATAGGGCTCCAAGACAGAATCCTGTGAAAGCTGTCTAACCATAAGTTCTTCTTCAGTGTTGGGAATCTCTGTGGCAGTTGTCAGCCTTGCCTTTATCACCAAGGGTTGTAATTTAAACACTGTTTGTTGTCACAGCAAACAGTTATCCCTTTGTGGATTTGGCCCTAATGGTAAAAGGACACCAAGAAATTATTCCATGCTGTGAATTGAACCCAGGTTTTATAGCAACCTGGAAATACAGTCCAGTTTTTCATTATATGTGTCTCAGTGCAGGAGAGAGAAAACCAACTCTGTGTACTTCTCATAGCAGCATCAGTGGTTTAAGGAGGGGTTGTTATTTAACAGCTGCTGATTTCAGCAGGAAGTTATGTTCAAATGTTGGTGCTATTCTGATGTAGTGGATCAAAACCTAAAGGTTAGTGGTTTAGTGGCTCAGGTTTGAATTTTGCTTCTGTTTCTAGTGTAAAAGGCTTTATGAAGCCCTTTAATAGCCTTGATATTCTAAAAAGGTCCTTGCAAGTTGTGACCATCTAATGAATATTGAAGCAGTGAGCTTTTATATAGAACAAGTTTTGGAGGTAGGAGGGGGAAAGGTGGGAGATAAAACCTCCTGAGCAGTCAAAGCCTTAAAATTTGGTGCTCAACTCTTGTAAGCCTATACATTTTCAAACCATTCCTCTTATGTTTGTTTTAGTACTTAAAATGTGTATTTAGACAGTGTAGATAATACTAGATAGCAAATAGTGTTATGCAGATAAATACTAATGAAGGTACCAAGATATTTATAAATCATATAAATGATACAACAAACAACAGAAAAGGTCATGGGATAAAATATTGGAGAACGTAATAAGTATTTGTTAACTACAACGGGGGTTTTGTTTGATTTTTCTCTTTTAGGGGTGGGGTTTTGCTGGATATGTGCCTCAGATTATGTTCTAGGAACCATGTATAAGCTGGAATGAATTAGTATTTTTGGTGTTATGTGCTGTATTCATATTTTAGGTCATTAAGTATGCCAAAAAGTACTTTGAAGTTGCTCTGCCTTGTATATATTGATTTTTATTTATAAAAAACCTTACTTTAAAAAACTTGACTTTTCTATTATGTCTTTAATCACAGATTGCAACAAAAGATGGTGCACGTTGGAAAGTGGCTTTCTGAGCTACTATGAAAATGATAAAAGTACCACTCCTAATGGTATGATTGACATCAATGAAGTTATCTGTCTTGTAGTACACAAGACAGACTCCTTTTTAAATAGAGGGTAAGCTCCCAGATTCATAGTTCGATAACCAAACTCAGGTATTTCAAATAATTAATGCTGGGTTTTCAAAGCAGTTCATTTTTTTCTTGAATTTTGAATAGGCAATTTAGAAAGAAAAGATGAATTGTTTTATTTGACGTCAAGAAATAAACACTATGTGATAATTGGGGATTTTTAATTTATTTTTTTATATTGATAGAACGGACATGTTAAGGTAATTTAAAAGGGCAGCTTAAACATCTGTTTCTTATTAAATCTGTAATGCATATTCTCAGTTCTTGAAAGGTTATGTGATGATAAATTGAACAATTAATACTCATTTTTCTTTCTGGGATTGACCTCTGGCTCAAGCCAAAACACTTGCTTTGTTTCCTCCTTGTAAGAATGCAGTAAATTAGAGTTCTCCACTATACTTTTGCATTTGACAGAGATATTGGTCTTCAAAACTTGTTCTTTCTTTTGTGCAGCTGAGGATATTGGTGTAACTGATGAACATTGTGTTAGTTTTAAGATAACAACTTTTTTCCGTGTATAACTCTCTCACATCCCATTTGTATATTGACCTAAGTCTGAGTTGCATTCCAGTAATACACTAAACCCTCATTACTTTGCAGTTCTCACGGGTTCACTTCTTCACAGGACTTTTTTCCACAAAGATGGCTCTATGTTTTGTGGTGCATTCGCGACTGCACATGCGCCAACTGGCAGTCGTGTATACACAGACAGACAAACCTGAATATGCAAATTAACCCCCCCCCTGCTCCGGAGTGCTCTGCTGCTGTGCCAGGGATGACCCCCCTGGACAGAGAATCACAGAATCACAGAATATTCTGAGTTGGAAGGGACCCACAAGGATCATCGAGTCCAACTCTTAACACTGTCTCCCTGGCGGGAATCGAACCTGGGTCTCCCACACACCAGGTGGGGACACGAGCGCTGTCAAACTGCTACATCTCTGTGCTGGACTGGCCCTGCCAAATGGAGCACCAGCAGAGTGCTCCATCGCTGTGCCGCGATAGCATTGGCAAAGCTGTTGTTGAAGCTGTAGCAGGGGAGTCGCCACCTCCCTCTCTAGCTCTTTTGCAAGTTGAAACTGCTGTGGGAGCAACTGCAGTGCCCAGTCCTGTCCTAGTGTCATCATCTGTTGGGCTCCCAGACCCTCTCCCCCCCGAGCCCCTTGGCTCCTCCATTGTAAGAATCAGAGTCCCTGCCTGAGTGTTCTACCCTGCCTGTGAGACTGTGTCTTGTTGGGCGAGTGTAGGAAGTTCCCTTGTTCAGGTTGCTGGGGCAGTGGGGGAACTGTCTTCTGATGCTGGTGATGAGTAGGATCCTCTTGATCCTAGGCCAGTAGAGCAGGGGAATGGGGATGATCACTTCCGTCACAAGCTGCTTTTTGCCTCCTGGGCTGTGGCCAGCAGCCAGCAAGGAACCCAAGCCTGACTTACCAGCAGGAACCTGATACTGTGCTTGCGAACAGGCATGGTGCAGGCCCATCCTGGTGGTGGACGAGGAGGAGGTGACGATGAAGGTGCTGGAGCTGTCAAGCTGCCCGTGCAGGAAGCCTGAGCCCCACCACACACCCAGGGAGTAGGATGGGCTGCAGGCAGCAGGGAAGGGAGCTGCATGGGGGATTCAACAGAACATGCTGGGCTCCCACTCCCTACACACCGGCAGCACTGACACTGCTGGGGGAGAGGCATGTTCTGTGGAGCTAGCTAATCCTAACCATACCCCGTCCTCGCAAGGGGTGAGTGGAGACTGCTGAACCCAGTGGAGACTGCTGAATCCTGTGGAAACTCCAGAGTGGCGGAGACTAAGACCACTTTAGTACAGTGGTAAGTGTCCCCACCTGGCGTGTGGGAGACCCGGGTTCGATTCCCGCCAGGGTCACAGTGTTGAGTTGGACTCGATGATCCTTGTGGGTCCCTTCCAACTCAGAATATTCTGTGATTCTGTGATTCTGTGACTGCCGAGCCTGGCGGAGACTGCCGAGCCCAGTGGAGGCTGTTGAACCCAGCAGAGACTGCTGAGCCTGGTGGAAACTGCCGATCTCGGTGGCTCAAGAGCTATGGACAGCGGGAGCTGGACCTGGGATGGGCAGTGGTGGTGGCTCCCATGGGCCCATGCCCAGTAGAGGGAGATCCGCCACAGCCCTGCGGCAAGTGGCTGTCATAAAGTGCTGACACCTTGTAATCTTTACAACATTCACAAGGGAGGGACTCTGGGTGGTCTTTGCAAGAGACACCACACTCTGCGGGGCGTTGCTGTCCTGGCCCCTTGTGCAGGTCGGTCCCACCCCACAGGGCAGTAGGGACACTGTGTGCATGCGTCAACAGGGAAACTCTTTGAGGAATTGAGTTTTTGCTGAAAAAAACTCCACAAGGATGCAAAAACGCGAAACCGGAAGTGCGAATATGTGAGGTGTGACTATACAAATTGCTACTTTGTGGATTTCACTTATCGTGGCATCTTTCTGGAACCAACCCCCCACAATATTTGAGAGATTACTGTATATGTAAGCATTTTTATTAATTCTGGAATTACTGAAGAAAATATTATGACATAGCCTCTAAACGTGTAAGCCCTCACCTCTTCATGCCTCAACTTTTGCAGCCTCAGCTCTTTGCCTTTTTTGTTCTAGTGAAGGTGCCACAGACTTCCCTCGATTCTTCGCAGGGTTTTTCCATGTGCACATGCGCAGAGTGCCTCTGCTGTGCCGGGGGTGATTTGGGGATTCAGAAAATTACAAATTTTAGTGAGTTAGGCGGGGGCTTAGAGATTTAAGGATTTTAGTGAATTAGTGAAAATTCTAGTGAATTTTAGAAGGAATGGTAGATTTTAAAATCATTCAAGAGGCCTGAGACTTAAGGCTGAATATTAAGGGTGAAAAAGCCTTGTCTCCCAGTTCTCAAAGGTAAACAAAAGTGGGTGCTAGCCACAACAAGGGGAAAAGAATGAGCAGCGTTGGAGCTAATTGGTTGAAGGACTTCTGGCAAAGTGCAAGTCTATGACATAACGTTGAAGGGATGAATATTCATGGTGTGATTTGCGTATGCATGAGACAAGGGGTTAAAAATGGGTGGCAAATCTGGACGGTCCTCTTTTGGCACCTGACAGGGCAGGAGACACTGTTATTCTCTTTCCTTGGCTCTTGGGCCAAAAATAAACTTTTTTTCTCTGCTTGCAAGCAACTACCTTGAGTCCTCCAGCTGATTTTCCTTAAATCAGAGGGGTACTATGCCTGCTTGCAGCACTGCTCCCTCCACACTGGTCGTACTGCAGGCAGGGTGGCATTGCTCCCCTCTCATTCACTTGCTGGAGCAGTGCGAGGCCAGTGTTGGCTGCCACCGCTGCTCAGCACAACCCAGCGTGGTGATGAAAGCATCCCTGCGCTCGCCGGGGCTGAAGGGGTAGTATGGTGCATGTGGCTTAGTTGCATATGTATCATCTACCGCATTTGATAATGCAGTGTTATAAAGTACTCTATTATTAGCTGTGCTGTGCTTTTAAAATCGGAGAAGAAATGTGGATAGATTCCATTCCGTATGTATGAAATAATGAAAAAAAAAGCAAAAAAAAAAAGGTCTCGTACTGTTACGAAGGCTAAATACAGCTACTTTTTTATCTTTTTTGCTTTAGGGACATCTTTACCTTTGAAATCTACTTAATGTCAGAACGTGTTTTTCTATTTGGAGCTGAAACTGCATATTCACAAAGAAAATGGACTTGGGCAATAGCCAAGGTAATACTGATAATTATCTTTTCCAGTTAGGCCAGAAGCCTTTGCACAAAGAACAAAGTGTAACTGTTAGCTTAAAATCCTTTGAGAAGCCATTCTTGATGACTACTGATCTATCCTGTGTGTAAATGTTCCTTGTGTAGCAGGAAGAAATAACTTCAGTGATTTAATGTTTGAAACAAAATAATAAAGTAAAATGCAAAAGGAATTGAAGCAGCATTTTAATGTCATCCTTAAGAACGTATTAAAGACACTTTAGTATAAAGACATATACTATATGAATTTATTTCAGTTAACTTGTTTATGGTTGAAATTGTATTGATTTATTTGCTGAAACTGAATTCATAAAGTGATACGGTATTTTATACTGTACCAAATATTTAAAATTACACTACTAATTAAAGCAGTTATAGTTTTAAAAGCAAAAATATTTGAATTGAATATTTGAGTATGAATGTAAAAAGCTTAATTTTGTGTTTTTAATTTAGTGTAGATACGAATTTTTGGTGTAGATATGAATCACATATTTGAAAGTCTTATTTTTTCACTGTGATCTTCATCCTTGAATTCTATAGATCTGCAATGTTGTGATTTTGGTTTTTAGGGGCAGAGAGTTTTTTAACTAATTTGACTCACCCCATTTTCTTTGATAGCATTTTGTTCCGCCTGTGGCTGAATCATTATTAGAGAGAGACTGCGACTTGATTGGCCAATTGTACTACAAGGATCGCCATAACCTGGATCAGTGGAGAAAAGGCTGGTTTGCTATAGAGAAGTCAAGCCTTTATTTTTGTCTTGAAATGGAGAATGCTGAAGAAGATTCCATATATCTGAGAAGGTTGCAAGAACTAAGTAAGAATATGTTTAAGATCTAGTATTCAGGAAATGTTCTATAGGATTAATTGTTAAGGACATTTCTGTTACATTTCAAAATCAGAAGCATTGGGGAGCTCAGTATCTTCCTTACCAGAGTATAGAATTGAATAATAATATTTCAACTTTTGGTATTGTTGTCTCTCATTTTTGACAGGACAGAAATACTTACTGCAGGATGTGTTCTTGAGGTGATTGACATGTCTAATTTTAAAATACTCAAACGTACTGGAAAATTCTAAATCTCATGGTGAACTTTCACAGACTAATAGACTTTTCTTTTTTTTTCCTTTTAATAAATATTTTTTGCTCAATATCATGATGGGGAAAGATAAGAATATTTTTACAAATGGTTTTTGTGACCGATCTTATATAATTTGTTACTATACTCTGAATTCTCTTTAAGGATATCTGCCCTACTTGTTTTCATATTGAACAAGGCAATATGTTGTGTAGGAAAGTAAATATAATTTGAGGTTTTGTATCAAAGTAATGCAGAGAAGATAATTTAGCTCTTTATTGATGGTCCTCTATAAATGCTGCCAGATTGTGGATGGTTTTGCAGGAGTTTGCCTAAATGCCCTTGGGCTTTCTGTTTATTTACTGCCACCTTATATTTGCCATCAGTAGCACCTTGAATGTGGTTTTTAATCAGGAATGTTTTTATGTCTCTAGCTGGCTTTTAACTTGTGAATACTTTTTGAACGTGATTCAGAATTAAAAGATTAGTTCGTAGGAGAACTGTTTCTGAAACTTACTTTGATAATGCAACTGTCAATGCTTCTGCCACAATCATATCAGCATCCAAAATCTGTGCAGATCCCATGTATAAAAATGAAAGACATTTAACTTTTAGTTGAGAGTTAGTTTTGATTGCGTTTTTTAATATTAGTTGTGTATCTTGGAAATATTGTATATCCATACTCCTGTCTTCTCTTTAATTTCTGCTTTTCCCAAAGTAAGTCTGTTTCATTATTGATAGTGATTTGTATAACTGAAACTTGACAAATAATGAATCATTTGTGGAACTATACTTAGTTTCTTGATATTTAACTAAGTAAATGTAGGTGATAACAGGAGTATATGTCATATGAAAACATATAACATGCAATGTGTTGATTGAATTTCATAACATAAACTTTGAAAAATTTACTTTTCAGAATTTTGAATTAATATGCAGGTTACATTTAATTTACCATTTTTAGTATAGCCCACAGTATAGTTTTATGAGCACTGTTACTAGAATCTATCCAGATGTATTTTCTGCATTATGTATAATGTAGGTGTTTTATGGGGTGCTTTTTTAGGAGGAACAGCGCAAAGCAACATAAAAAAGGGTGACAGTGATCTTCACAGTAAAACACAGAACTTGTGTTATGTTATTGTAAATGTGGGCAACCATTAGGGTGCAAGTAAAATAATAGTCATTGTCTTCTAAAACTAAAAAAGTATCACGCAACACTGTAGCATGTTTTCACATGAAAATGTACCTTTTTAAACTTTCTTGATAGTTCTGTATTAATATTTCTTGTAAATATATTGTGTCATTTTCTGGACTTTTGTTTCTATTATGAGCAACGTTCTGTATTTCTTACGTTTAGAAATTCTGTGCTCCAGTTGGCACCAAAGATCATTTTGAAAAAGCATATCTCTATATCTATCCATGTATGTGTTTATATATATATATATGTGTCTGTGGAGGTCATATGAATGTCTATGTGTTTTGTTTTCAGCAACCAGTAGTGTGATGCAAAATGGAGAGAAAATAGATGTCTTGCTGCTAGTTGAAAAAGGAAGGTAAGGTTCCTATCTGAATAAAGCTTTGTGTTTTTATATTGATACTTTAGAATTCTTGCTGATAAGTTCTGGAGTTTCTTCACCTAACGTTGTTAGCGAGAGAGAGTTAATTTGCAGACCCTTATAAATAAGGGAAAATCTATAAATAAGGGAAAATCTACAGTCATACCACCGGATTCTTGGATTTGTGGTGGGCAATTCATGAATTTGGGTTGGACGTTAATATGCCAAATTATTGCCATAAATATGGCAACTTTGGAACACTGCTACGTGCCGTGCTCATTGCGGCAGTGAGAAGCCAAGTTTTTTTCCCTTTAATTGCAGTAGCTGGCACTGGCAGGAGTGTTTCTCTGGGGCTATGAATATGTGCATATGCACATATGCGGATATGCGCTGGCAAGTCCAACCTGGCTGCTGAGGCCAGAACAGTGACCCATGTGGGCTGTGGAAGCTTTTACAATAGTTTAGTGTTATGAAACTGCTGTGAGTGCCTCTGGAGTGCCGGTGGTGGCCACGCTGCCAGCAGCAGCGGTGGGGGGCAGTAAGGCTGTAGTGGTCAGCCAGCGCCCAGAGGNATATATATATATGTGTCTGTGGAGGTCATATGAATGTCTATGTGTTTTGTTTTCAGCAACCAGTAGTGTGATGCAAAATGGAGAGAAAATAGATGTCTTGCTGCTAGTTGAAAAAGGAAGGTAAGGTTCCTATCTGAATAAAGCTTTGTGTTTTTATATTGATACTTTAGAATTCTTGCTGATAAGTTCTGGAGTTTCTTCACCTAACGTTGTTAGCGAGAGAGAGTTAATTTGCAGACCCTTATAAATAAGGGAAAATCTATAAATAAGGGAAAATCTACAGTCATACCACCGGATTCTTGGATTTGTGGTGGGCAATTCATGAATTTGGGTTGGACGTTAATATGCCAAATTATTGCCATAAATATGGCAACTTTGGAACACTGCTACGTGCCGTGCTCATTGCGGCAGTGAGAAGCCAAGTTTTTTTCCCTTTAATTGCAGTAGCTGGCACTGGCAGGAGTGTTTCTCTGGGGCTATGAATATGTGCATATGCACATATGCGGATATGCGCTGGCAAGTCCAACCTGGCTGCTGAGGCCAGAACAGTGACCCATGTGGGCTGTGGAAGCTTTTACAATAGTTTAGTGTTATGAAACTGCTGTGAGTGCCTCTGGAGTTCCGGTGGTGGCCACGCTGCCAGCAGCAGCGGTGGGGGGCAGTAAGGCTGTAGTGGTCAGCCAGCGCCCAGAGGGGATCAGTCCCCTGGCTAGGCTTAGAGTGACAGCAGAGGGCATGACTTCTGCAGAGCTGTGCAGGATCTCAGCACCCGCCTGCGGCAGATTGGGGTTAGCCAGCAATGAAGCATCTCCATGCAGGGCCCCCTATATCCCTGAGGCATGCCGTGGCAGCATGTTAGACTATGTACTACGTGCATAAGCCTTACACGATAGGGACCAGACACAGAGACATACAGGAGTGGGGCAGAGACTGTGGCAGGGGACCGCGCTGTCTCATGGCACCGCAGGACTATAAACACCACGTAACCTCCACAACACTCATAAGGAAGCGATCTATGGCTGTCCCCAGCAAGCGAGAGGCACCACGTGCCCGCCCCGTGGGGCCATGCTAGTCCTGCCTCACAGGGAGTGGCAGTGCTGCTGCTCCGTGAAGCAGAGGAACCGCGCATGCATCGACCAGACATATTTGTGAATAACTGAATAGGATTCGTGGAGAAATTTTTCGTGAATAGTTGAATCAGCGAATACTTAGACACGAATAGTTGAGGTATGACTGTAATTACATTTTATGTCTTTGTCAGGAAATGCTAACAAGCACTACTTAATTAAAAGCAGTTTTCCCACTGAGAAAATTATTCCCAGATTAGTCTGCCAGTAGTGGTTTCTTCAAAAGGATCTAACTTCTTTTACTGTGTTGAAAAAAGAGTACCTTTTTGGAGCATTTATTGCCTACTTCTTGATTTTTTTTTTTACTGTTACGTCTCAGAATTCTGTGTCTCAATCTGTGTAGGTCAGGTCTGAGAGAATATGAATGAGTCCCCTGGTTAATTTTATGGTATTCTCTGATCTCAGTTAACAACATTAGTAGTTAGGAAAAAACATACTTATGAAACAAACATAATCCATATTGGCTTCCAAGGAAGTGATATGCTGCAGAGATGACTGTGGCATATTTTTAGTGATACAGATTCTTGAAGTTTCAGAATTCAGTAAGGCTGTGCAGGTTAGGAAGAAACACTCTTCCTTGGGTTGTTTTTGTTGTTGTTTGTTTGTTTTGTGGGGATTTTTTTTCTGTGTTGTTTGGGTTTTTTTTTACCGAAGAGGCAAATTGAAAGATGAAGTGTTAAGTAAGCTACATACATAAGTCAATAAACCAGACATATCCTAGTCAAGGTGTAGTCCAGTAGATGGATATAAACCTTGCATCTAATGTCAAAAATGTCTAATGTCAAACCACTACACCTATGTATTAGTGCTGAGCAAAACTTTTAGCTCTAAGTCAGCATATATTTATTTCATTATAATGTTTCTGTCAAGTGAGGGTCGGTTTTCCTTGAACTGCTTTAATAGTTTAATGTAAGTTCTGAACTATTTGAAAGTAATTTCACCAGGGGAACTGGCTGATTTATGGTGGACATGAATATGTTTAATTTTTCTTCGCTAAAATCTGCCATAAGAATTTAAATGCATAGTGTTCTCATTATCTTAACCATTAAAAACCATCTGGGTATATAAGCTTTGGTGCAGTGATTCTTGCTTAGGATATTACTCTAAAAGTATCCAGGTGTTCAATGCAGTTGCATGAGGTTGCGTCTTAAAGTGATAAGCAATTTAATGTGTGTATGTGTGAAATGATTATTTTTAAAATCACCTTTGTCTTTATACTCCATTGCTGTAAATGAAAAATAAAGCCAGCAGTCCTCCTTGTGCCCCTCCAAACTCTGGATAAATTAATTGATACCCCTGAGATGTCATTAGCATCAAATAAATGAAATATTACAGTTTCTAGGTTTTCCTATTTTGTCTGTAGTTTTATATCAGTGCTTCCCTAATGTCAACTTTAGTGCAAATTGATCACTTGAAAGGTCTCTATGTACCTGACAACTTTCATGTTAATTTCTTAGTCACTTAAAAGCAAGATAAATTATAAATTAAAAAAATCATATTGCATGAATTAAATGAAACAAGCAAGACTTTTCCAGAATTAAAAAAAGCTTAGAGGAAAAAAAGAAAATACCCTAAACCAAAGCAAAAAATCAAAATAAAAAAGCCATCTTCTGTTGCATAACAATGTGATCAGTGTCTAAAAAATGTCTTGTTAAATTTCATTAAAACAAATTATGGAAATTCCTTGAGAATTTTCTTACTGACTTTCCATTATTTACAAATACTTATGCCTCCTTTCAAGTCTTAATCATTGGTTTAATTAATTAGGGAAAGTCATATATCTATGTGTATCATATATCTTATTCTGTCACACTTTTTCTGCTAAATACTGTAGGCAAAAGAATGAGTTATTACAAATTAATTTCTCACTTGAGAGAGATTTCATATGCAAGTAAACGTTTCCTGAACTATAAAAACATCAGGTCTTAGTGCTGAAATAATTAATTAATAAATCTGTGAAATCTCAAAAAATAATACATTTGGAGCACATACATTTAACATTAATCTGATCCATATCTACTCGGAAGAAGAATTTACAATTGAGTTTAACTTGTACATAATGCTTTCCAGCTTGTATAAAATACAAGAAGTCAAAGAGAATACCAAGAGGAATGTGAGATTTTTCTGAAGTATCTTAGATATGAACACAATCCACTCCTCCCGCTTCTTTTTTTTTCCCCTTCTCTTCCTTGGCACCTTGCTGCATTTGTTCTCTGACATGTTCAGCTAATGAAGATTATCAGCTCAGAAATAAGAGATAGCAGTCATACTATACATTGCCAAATAATAGCATATCATGAGAGGCTGAACCATGCTAAAAAATTTCCCTAACTCCAAGACTGCTTGACTTTTGAAGATTGCTGTCTTTTTTGAAGATCACTTTCCCTACAGAATTGTCATAATCATTTTAGGTGGCTTCTAACTCTGCATTATTTTTTTCAGATCTCAGAGATGTTAATGTTTGTGTTTTGGTATCTTTGCCAAAGTAAATTACAGAGGAACACACTCTTACAGCATCTACTGGAATTTTATTTCTCTCTGGTCCATATTGGAGCATATTGTCCAGGCTGTTCAAACTGTCTCTAGCTCAGCTGGAAATCTTTACTTCTTAGAACACCATATTCAGACTTATTTACACCATAACAAGATGATCATTCTCCTGTTATTGTGTTCCACTTTCATAATTGAAATGTTTTTTGACTTAGTAGAAGTGGCAAACCATTTTCCAGATTTCTGCATTTGATGCTTCCCTTTGTCACATAGAGCTGTCCTCTGATTTGCTGTGTATGCAGTTTGGATTATTTTCCCCTTTAGCTCTCCTCTGTATTTTTAAAATTTTTGATGTGGCTGGTAATGCTTGGTGTCCTCTTACCATCCAGACAGAAGTTTCATAGTAGATATGTGAAATAGCTACTCCTGCGTAGTTCAGCAGAGGTCAACAGAGGGATTTCTACACTGAAGAGAGGAAAGCTGTCTGAAAACAGCTATACACAGTAGTTTTTAAATATATCTCTTATATTTAGAATTAAATACAAATATCCACAATAATTTAATCTCTCTCTTAGATGTCACTGAGTGTTTTCAGGCTATAATGTAATCCAGATGGTGCTTTTTTCTTTCCCCTCTTGTGCTTCTCTTGTAGTTAGCTCTTTCTTATTATGTATAATAAACCTTTCCTACATACTGGCACAACTTCTTTATGCCGATGGTTCATTAACTATAATGCTTTCTTAACCCTTTGATGATAGCAGTAAATTTTCTCATAAAATGCAAATATAGGTACAAAATTCTAGAATCCAGAATTAATCTAAACATAAGACTCAGACGAAGACTTGTGCTTCCCGTATGATGTGCTGGATGTAAGACAATCAATATCCTTTGAATAAATATTGATGACCTTTGTCACATATAGCAGCAATTATGTATTAGTGGAATTTCCATGCTTAGGTAGCGATTTGATTTTCCAATATAATTTCATAGTGATGTAAACCTTCTTAGTACCTCTGTTTTCAGAGAGGTAGATTCTTAGATTCACTTAAAAATTTTCACTCTGTGTGTGTGCCCTCGCCACAAACCTTACCCAGAATAATTCACTAGCACTGCTTTCCCATTGCAGAGTTGTGAAACAAAGCATAAAGACATAGATAAAGCTAGTGGACTCTGCAAGATGGTTTAAAGATAAGCCTTTGTATTGTTGATGAAGTGTGCTCACAAATGTTGTTTGACTGCTGGTGCAGAACGATATGCTCATAGTCAATGATAAAGTTGAACAGGTAACAGTAGCTTCCTTAATGCTGAGACTAGGTAATTGTGGACTGCTGCAGTCATTTGTGCCAATTCAATTCTCTCAGTTCACTAAGGCAGAAATCTACATCGGCATGCATTCTTGTTTGATCGAATACTTAAATTCTTTATTTTTTGGTTATTGATTGTATCTGCTTCACACAACATAGTAAAAACTCTGCCATTATTCACTATGTAATCGCTATTGCTAATTGTTGTGAAATGTGTGCTCTTTATCAACTTTTTGAACTGGAAGAAGTAGCACATATATAAACATACTGTAAAATGCACTGAATTTATATTGAAGAAATGCATTTCAGTTCTGAGTCTGCAAAATAGTTGGTAATCTGCATGATAACGTAAACGTTAGATAGAACAAATTCTTTCAAACTTGATTTCTATAAGCTCATTAAATTCCTGTTTTATGCTACATGGAACATCACTACATTTCAGCCAGTGTTTATGCATAGTCTTAAACCTTGAATTTAATATAACTATATTTTGATAATGACAATTAGTTCAGTGAGAAATGCTTGTATTTGTTATTACTTCTGTCTGAAAACTGGGTGAAAGAGATGATGAATTGACATGAAAAACAGAAGCTTGATCTGCAAAGGCGTCTCTGTTGCTTTATGAAGTTCTGTAGAAGACTTCTACTGTGCTTTGAGGAAAGTTCTCTTCTGATGGTAATTACATATTTTCCCTTTTCATTCCTTCAAGGTTCATGAAGATCAACAGATCATTTCCAATTAGGAAAAAATAAAACCTAGTATTGTTAAGTTTCTTTGTAAGGATTTAAATTAAAAGGAGTTATTTAAATTTCTTATTTGTAAATTGTTGTTTTGTTTTTTATTTATTGATTTAAATTTATCTGAAGCCTGCTCTCTTTCAGCCAAAAGTTATTGAGGTTTCAAATGAGCTTTCTAATCACAGGAAATTGACTGAGTTCTGAACTGTGTCTGGTACTGGTTTCATTTCCTCTTCTCCCTTCTTCACTTCTCTGCTACTGCAGTGAAATTGCTTCTCTGATTTCTCTTACTTTTTTATGTGACTACTACGGAGATTTTTGGCAGGGCAAAGTTAATTTTTTGAAAAATAATCCGTTGCCGTCTATCAAGAATCCAGGTTCCCTGATAGCAGGAAGATTTTTCACATTTATATTTCTTACCAGCATATTCTCTTTCATGACTGTGTTGCTCCTATAGGACTGCAACTTAAACCAATACCACATTCTCTTTGTTAATTATTAAGTATGGAACAGTCACAAATTTCAGAATTTTAGCAAGTTGAGAAAACAATAAGAATATCATCTTGGTAGTTCTGATATTTTCTCTAATGTGATTTATTGAGAGGAAGATGGAAAGATCCATAAAGTACAAAGTGATCTTTTCCACCTAGTTTAGGTAATTTGCGTATCACAACAGTTGATTGACAAACACATGGCTTAGACTNATTGACAAACCCATGGCTTAGACTTCTGTATCTCTGTAAAAAATCCTGATAAATTTATATGACCTTTGAAGTTCAATGCTGTATTTTCTCTCTCCTCCTATGGTACCAATTCCTTGGTATGCAGCAGAGGTGCCCTTTTCTTGTTTAGAAGTAATAATATTTTCACTTTACGCTATGCTGCTTCCTGTATATGTCATAACACATTAGATAACGAAAATAATCTGTTAAGACTTCTGTTTATCTGTTTGCATAATACTATACTGTCAATACTGATGTTCTGCAGGGGAAATAAAAGCACAATAATATGCATATATATGTGTGCATCTCTTGTGCTGGGAAGCACCGTAAATCTTTTATAAATCATAGTCTTAACATCTTCTGATCTGTGAATAAATAATATAAGGACTATAGTATCATACACTGTCCAACTTTTTCCATTCATTTCAAACTTTTTACTTACCTTATATATATGGCAATAGCAATACTA
>WEKX01016505.1:158532-181249 GCA_013390025.1 Pitta sordida | reverse complement strand
AACAAAAAAAAATTCTGTATTTTTTCAAAGTTAAATTATCAAAATAAATGTGGAGTTTTTCTATTTTGGTAAAAGTGTTTTCATAGAAGTCCAGTAGGACATTGTAACTTTTTGTAATTAGCAAATAAGCTGCCATTAGAGAAAACTGATCCTTTACATTTCTTTAGTGAAAGACAAAGAGCATGTATGTAGAAAAGTTTGCTTGCCATTTTAACAGTTTAAGAAGTTGTTTATTACATGTATGCATATGGATGGACATACACCCTTAAACATTTCAATTTTAGTATTTTCTCTTAGAAGCTAGCCTGTCAGGGTGGAACAGATATTACTCTAGCATGTTTAAATAATAAAATCAGAACAGACTGTACATTGGCATCAACAGGTACAGTGTTGCATTAGCTTATTCTGTCTCAACTTTTTCATGCATGTTCCTTAGCTCTGTGATGTCCTGAAGATGATCATTCTGATACTTTTGTAGGAGAGAAATTTAGTATATCTCATCTACTCTACAGCAGAAGGGGATGTCGAGCATTTGTCATGTATAGGAGTGGGAATAGAAAAGGAAAGTNTATTCAACCTAAGATCATTTGTATGATACCTAAGCCCCCCAGTATCAGATCTTATTGAATGAGTTTATATGCGTTCATATGTTATTTAAAGTAAAAACATATCCCTCATTAGCCTTGCCATGCTTTGATGCCACGGTGAAGTACACTACAAATTGGTAGATGACCTATTTATAGACACTTTCTTATGTTAAATATTGCCTTATATTCCTTATATAACTCAGTCTTGGGGTCCAGTGCACGCATCTCAGCCCTGAAAGTAAGTTTTGTGATCTAGTGAATGCTATGGCCTGAACTGGTCAGCACATCTTTGAGGAAACTGGTTTTAACTGTGGCGTTGACTTTGTTCTGAGACTACTCTTTTTTAAACCTGAGGATGTGTAGTCAGTTATTTGTTTAAGTAAATATTGCCAACATAACTTTCCATAGCACTAGGTCATATGCAGATGATATTTGTGTCCTTTTACTATCGCAAATTCATCAGTTTTCTTGTGAAATGCTAAATACATATCAACCCTGTGCAAATCTGTCTTTGGGTTGTATCTGTAACCTCTATCAGAGTGTGTAATTTATATTTGAGTGGTTGAAGTTTAACTAAATAACCTCTGAATATGGCAACACTGCATTATGGTAAATAGTTTTATTGGGGTAACATCTATTGCCGAAGACTAAGAAAAATGTTTTTGCTGCATTATTTTGTAGTCAGTACTAATAGGAATTATTCCTAGTTTGCACCATTTCATGCACTGAAATGTTGTAAAAGTAAGGTAGTTATATCTGCCACTTAGAACAATCTGAGTATTCTAAATTAAAATTCAATTTCCTATGTCTTTTAAGTAAGTTATTTCTTTATTAAAAATATGGGGGTTTTTTTCAGAATCAGCATTACTGGATGTTAAAATGCTTATTTGAAAGCAGAAGGAATTATTTGTATGCATTACTTGCATGCATGTATCACTGTGTGTCATCACTGTAGAGGTTCTGTCCTTAGTTGTAGGCTACAGAAGACAAATGCTATCAGGTTCCATGGCTGTTCCTGACAGTAATAACACAAAGTAGCAGATGGAAGNAAGACGGTACATCTCTGCAAAACTTACACAGGTTTTAAAAATCAAAAGTTTTAACTACTTGCATATGCAGTGATTGAAGGTAGTCTTGACTTTGTTTTAGACAATACATTTTCTTTTAGGTTGACTTTAGTGGTTTTAATTGTTAAATACAAGAATAGTCACTGCCTGATATCTTCCAAAACATGAGAAAAATGAGAAAAAGAGGAATACTTTCTACTGATCTTGAGACTTTTAAGAATAAAATGTTTTTCAGATTGTGTGAATGCAGTAATGCTTTGAGTCCTAAACTGAGTTCATCAGTAGGGTAATAAAGTAATGGGGGGGTTGTTCATGAAAGCATCTGTGTTTTATGTGAAATACAGTACTGATCGTCAAAACTTCTTTTCTTTACTATTCCTTTTGAAAATACTGGTTTAGGATGTCCTGAAGAGATTTTGGGATTTGAATTTCATGTAAAGTACTCTTAAAATTGTTATCTCAGGCTTGCTGAATATGATGTATTTTTGCAAAGAGGTCTAGTTTGGTGTAAAGCAGATTTGGCAGTGTTTTTACTAAAAATGTGAGTATGTACAAAAGATCAGAGTGATTTTGGTAGGCAATATAATGTGTTTGGCAGCCACATATGCTTTTCATATAGTGGTGTTCGGANTGATAATCACCAAAGCAATTGTAGTGAGGAAAAAAATATTTAGAGCTCTGCTGCAGTATATTTAAGTCAATCAGAAGTAATTTTATTGCCTTTAAGGGAAACAGAATAATAGTAACAAATGTCAATGTTTCCCTAACAATAAAGTTGTAAAGAGTAGACCAGTTTTGCATTGTGTAAAATTTGACAGCCAAAGTAAAATGTGATGATTTCCATTTTGTAGAAGCATTTAAGGTAGAATTCAAGAAACAGACATATGCTAGGGTAGGAAAAAGCATGTATTCTGTCCTTTGACCATATGTAGTTCAAAAAAGTGAAATATACCTGCTATCATCTTGTGCATAAGCAGATCCACCCATACATGTATACAAGCAAACTACTGATTAAATATGCTTTNAGAAAAAGAGGAATACTTTCTACTGATCTTGAGACTTTTAAGAATAAAATGTTTTTCAGATTGTGTGAATGCAGTAATGCTTTGAGTCCTAAACTGAGTTCATCAGTAGGGTAATAAAGTAATGGGGGGGTTGTTCATGAAAGCATCTGTGTTTTATGTGAAATACAGTACTGATCGTCAAAACTTCTTTTCTTTACTATTCCTTTTGAAAATACTGGTTTAGGATGTCCTGAAGAGATTTTGGGATTTGAATTTCATGTAAAGTACTCTTAAAATTGTTATCTCAGGCTTGCTGAATATGATGTATTTTTGCAAAGAGGTCTAGTTTGGTGTAAAGCAGATTTGGCAGTGTTTTTACTAAAAATGTGAGTATGTACAAAAGATCAGAGTGATTTTGGTAGGCAATATAATGTGTTTGGCAGCCACATATGCTTTTCATATAGTGGTGTTCGGAATTTTTAAAAGCATACTTGGTTTTACATTCATTTATTTTTCTGTCCTGTTTTTCTGAACCCTAGGTTTGGGTAGTAAGCAGATCTACCTTAAGAGTGGTGACTCTTCCAATGTGGCTGAACTGCTGGAAAACTTCAAAAAAGATGCAAGGAGTGTTAAATTAAGAGCAGGAAAACATCAGCTTGAAGATGTGACTGATGTACTGAAAAGTTTTCTTTCTCAAATAGATGATGCACTTCTCACTAAAGAACTTTACCCCTTCTGGATCTCTGCGTTTAGGAAAAAGCATGTATTCTGTCCTTTGACCATATGTAGTTCAAAAAAGTGAAATATACCTGCTATCATCTTGTGCATAAGCAGATCCACCCATACATGTATACAAGCAAACTACTGATTAAATATGCTTTAAAAGGAAAAGCTATTACTATTCTGGGATTTAGTCTTAAACGGTACCTAGTGGTGTTTGAATGTAGAACTGTCCTTCTTTATTGATGGTTTCCTGAACTGATGTACCATAATAGACTTATTTTAATAGTAGATTGTCAGCATTGCCTTTATGAAGAAGAAGTTGATTGGGCAAATAGTAGTTTTAAAGGACTAAATGATGTTGATATAGGCAATGAGAACTGCTGTTGGGTTTTAGTGTGCATTGTTATTAATGCTCGATTATTATTTTCTGGCAGATACACAAAATGTAAAGGAACGTGTGAGGAAGTACGGAGCTTTTATTCGTTCGCTTCCACCAGTCAATAGAGCAACCTTGGCTGCTTTAATTGAACATCTTTACAGGTCATTGCAAATGATTCATTGTAACAGATTAGTTCTTGTAATGTGTTCTCAGTATAACTCTACTAGTACGTATATGAAATGTGGCTTGTTTCATTAACTAGTAATCACAAGAGCTTATCTAGTTGTGACAATTAATTACATTTGAATCCTTTTAACTGATAATTTGGTTTTTCTTTGGTTGTAATTTTAGCAGTAGATATCTATAAAAATCAATGAATTAGAACAGCCTTACAGGGAGAGAGGGCTTCAGTGTATGTATCCAAATAAGGTAATTTTTGATGTAGCTTCTTTATACACTCTCATTTTACTCCAGTCAGCTAGTCTTCCATTGGCTTGTTGCAAATGGCTCTTGAAATTAAAAGATTTTTTTTCAGTGAAAATGTCGTTCTCACAATCTTTTTTTTCACATAATATTGTGGAGAATTGCCTACCCTTTCTGTTTTTTGTCAGTGGTAGAGAATATCCAAAATACAAACTTGTTTAGGCACCAAAACTCATGTCGTATTCCTAGATCAAATAAGGGGCAGAAAATATGTATATAAAAGGTATGTGACTGGATCATTCTGTGATGTCACGGTTAATAGTAATGGTCTGTATTGTATCATTGATTGAACAACTCAGGATATTGTGTTAAAAAATTATTTTACATAGCTGGGAAATAGCAGATGTCATTTAAAAACCATTTCTAATATTACAACATTAATTGATGTCATTATTGGGAAAAAGGTTGTACACAGTATGTGTTATATTTAATGATGTTTCTAAGCATATCCAGTTTGGAGATATTAATATGCTGTTTGCATCTATTCTGAAAGTAGTTTAAATTCATGTTTATAACAGCCAAAATATTGTGACACTTTAAAATGTTCACCTCTAATAGAGGACACATTATGTAAACAACAGAACGGATATGGACACTTTAAGTTTAGGAGCTAAGGATCTAATTTCTTTCCACATTTTGTTTGATCTTAGGTCATCAGTTTGTAGGTTATACTTGCATATATATGTATGTATATAAACACATGTGAAATTTTAGCACTGGTATGGCCTCACCTGGAGTAAGTACTGTGTACAGTTCTGGGGGCTGCAGTTTAAGGATGTTTGGTTCTTTCAATGTGTCCAGGGGAAGGAAACAAAGCTGGTGAAAGGGGTGGAAGGAATGGCCTATGGGGAGTGCCTGAGGACTTTGTGCTTGCCTAGTTTGGAAAAAAAGGAGGCTGAGGGATGGCCTCCTTGCTCTGTACATTTTCCTGATGAGGGGAAGTGGAGGGGGAGCAGCTGATCTCCTGTCCCTTTTATCCAGTGGTAGTGTGCATGGAAATGGTTCAAAGCTGCATCCAGAGAGGTTCAGACTTGTCACTAGAAGGCATTTCTTTACTGAGACGGTGGCCAAACACTGTAACAGACTTCTTAGAGGAATAGTTGATGCTCCAAGCCTGTCAGTATTTAAGAGGCATTTGGACTAGATAATCATTGTAGGTCCCTTCTGACTCAACTATTCTGGTTTTATTTTTTTTCCTCTAAATAATTTTGATATCACTTGAAATGCAGTTAGAAATTTTTATTTCTGGAGTGAGAGATAATGAACATAAAGAAATAGAAAATAAAGAAATAATAGTACATGTTTTCATTGCATTTAATATAGTTGTTCTTTTTGACATGAATTCCATATTCTGTAAAGCAGACAGAGGAACAATGAAACCTTCTAAATATGGGTCTTTTTTCTTTCCACAGGGTGCAGAAGTGTTCTGAAATTAATCATATGAACCCTTACAATTTAGCCATGGTGTTTTCCTCATGTTTATTTCAAACTAAAGGCCAAACTAGTGAAGAAGTCAATGTAATTGAAGATCTAATTAAAAATTATGTGCAACTTTTTCAGGTAGGTGTCTTTATATAAAAGTATCCTAATTACTCAGCTGTTAGAGATATTGAAAGATAGAAAAGTTCTTTTAAATGATCTTGCTATTAGATGATCTGCCGATGTCCAGGGTTTTTGAACTCTATTTCAGTTGATGTTGTTCCTAGCCTGCTTTAGTTTTTATTGCCCAGGTAGCTTAACCTGGGTAGGACAGACTGTATTTATGGGATACTGTGAGGTACTGTTTTCAAAAAAACCCAGTATTCTTCTTACTCTCAAGAGCTTCCTAAATTTAAGAAAATTTTATTTTTCCTACTGTTAAAAGTAATCTACTAAAATTTCATGGGGCTGATCAGAACTGAAGTATGGAAGAATTTTGTGTTCTTAGTCTCTGAGCTGTGATTACACTGTGTTTTGTTCATTTAGCCTAGAAAGAATATTAAATCCAACTGGTTAGAAAAGATACTACTAACAACAATTCATATTAGCCATTTTGATTTAGAGTTTATTGTGCCACTGTAATGTCGTTTGGCAGCTTTTCATGGATTCCTCTCTGTTTTAATATTTGTTTCATGAATTTTATATTTATGAGTCTTACCTATGAAGAGCTGTTTCTAACTGATAGAATGTTTTGCATAGCTGCTACTATAAGAACATGGTTGACAGTATTGTAATTGTTACAATATTTATTACTTATTGATCAAAAATTATTCATTTTTAACAGATAAATGAAGACCAGGTCAAACAAATGGATATAGAGAACAGCTTTATTACCAAGTGGAGAGACACTCAAGTAAGTGGCAAGTATCAACTGGTATGAGAGTAATTTTAACAAAGACTATTTTGTTGTTTACAGGTTTTTATACCTAGATTTCTAAAAGTAATTTCATAAATTTGTATAGTGATCACTGTTTTTAACTACAGAAATGAAGGAAATAAAATAAAATAGAAGGAATTAGCTGATAAAGTAAAACACTTCTGTGTAAAGCATTCTGTGGAATTGCATTCTGACCCAAGCACCATGTTAACTTACAGGTTGTTACGTGCTTTTACTGTGCTTCATAAATTGTATTAGAAGTAAAGAGTCAACATTTGAAAGTGTGAGAGTGATTACCTCCCTCTTTTTTCCTTTTTTAAAAAAAATTTAAACATGGATATTAAATGTCTTGAAGTGTATATTAGCTTTTATTATTTCAAGAGCTTTGGGTATACTATATGATCTCTCTTCATTAGAGTTTCACCATCTCTTTGAGTTTAAAGCATCTGAATCTGTAGTGACATCCTGTTTTGTGACTGTTTCGAGAACCCTGAAGCACAAATATTATATGGAGAAGCTTCAGGCACATACTAATAGTCAAACACTGAACTTGGGACACAATATATGAAAATGGGAGATCTTATGCCATTTTTTATTATCTTAAGTTCCAGTTTTACCTGTAACAACTTTTGATTTCAGGGTTGTAAGAAACAGCAAAATGGTAATATGTTTCACTGTCTGAACAGTATTTCTGTACAATCCTAATTAAAGCAAAAATCACTAAGTTTTGTAACACTACCAAGGTGGGTGCACTAAGAATGTTAAAATGAGATATATGAAGCTTAAAAGCTTTTTCAGAAATCTAAAGTAGTGGAGAAGCTTTCAATGATTTACTTGCTTACTGAGTTTTACAAAAGGATAGAAAGCTAGCAGAGAAAATCTATAATTGTTTGTCTTCTGGACAGCTTCAGCATGAGCTTTGGCCACATGAATATTTTCCCTACAGAGACAAGCAGCATCTCTGTATCCTTCCCATATCACTTGAACTTGCTTCCACTTCGTGCCCCCCATATTGCGGTTTCACATCCTAGCGGTGTGATTTTTCAGTGATTAAGGAGGCCTGTTGCAGGACTGCGCATACGCGACCTGACACGCATTAATATTCAAAGTAGGCAGTCGTGAAAATCCAAATTCTCCCCTCCATGGCTGCCTGCACTGGGTCAGCTCGGGGCATTGAGCTGGGGCAGACTTCCGCAGCAAGGATGGCTCAGGGTGGCTCGAGGCGGCGAGCCGGGGCAGGACCCCAGCCCTGGTCGGCCATGGCGGAGCCGCGCCGGGCGTGTGCCACTCCTGCAGTGGCTCAGCTCAAGTGCCACCCACCCTACTTCCCTTGGCTCTGGGGAAGATTTACACACTCTCAGGTTGAACATGGTGTCCAAGACTTTCTCCGGGTAGACATGGTGTCTGAGACCAGACTCATATGGTGAGACCAGGTCTACCCACCTGGAGAGCTAACGGGACAGCAGCATGGGCGACTCCCTGTACTTGTGTCCCCCGTCAAGCTGAAAAGGGGTTTCTCCTGGCGTGGGGTGGCCATGGGCACCAGGAAGCACGAACATGAACACTGACACACAGCAGGGCAGTTCTGAAACAGCGCTGGGGGTCGGTGTAAGGGTGTGGGGCAAATTTGCATATTAACGAGCTGCAAATCAACGCGGATGGAGGGCTTCACAGAGGAGGATCAAGACCTGTGGTATAGTGGTATAGGAGACCTGACTGTACTCCTTTCTTTTCTGTCTTATTTCCAAGAGAAGTTCCCTGCTCAGCCAAGCCAGCTAAGCTCAGCTCAGCCATTCTGCCTCATCTGCTTGGCTTCTGACATTAGGAATAGCCTGTTCCTGTGCCCTTAGGAGGAGCAAATTTTCTCCTCCACTGAGTGTTATCTTTCTTGCTGGAGACTTTCCCTCTGGTTTCAGGTCCTTGGGATTCCTGAAGGTCAGTCTTATGAGTAAAGACTGAGACAAAGATGGAGTTGAGTACCTTGGCCTCTTTTCCGTGATTTTTCACCTGGTCCCTTGCCCTATTCAGCAGTGAGCCTGAGTTGTCCCTAGTCTCCCTTTTGTTGTGTATGTACTTGTAGAATCCTTTTCTGTTGCCCTTTGCATTCCTTGCAGTCTTCAAGCTGGGGTTGGCCTTGTTTTTAATAACTTCATCATGAGAGACTCTCAGCTGGACTGTGGAACCTGCTTACTTAGTCTTCTAGATATTACATGTCAGTGATACTGAATTCTTCTGAATCATGTTGCCACCTGGGTTTATATGTAAATTCGTAGTGTATTTGGGTGCTTTCTCAGATAATTTCTAGAGTAAGTTATTACAGCTATGATTTCCCCCTCAGCATTAATACTTTTTCTGCTCTTCTTTTTTCCCTGATAAGAGGTCTTGTATTTGCATATCACAAAGAGTTATGAATGTCCAAAGGTCTTAGGTGCATGAGAGCTAAGCTGACCTAAAGTGCAGAAGCACTCCCTGTCTCTCTCTCTCTGTGACCTTGGGACCACAGTTGCTCAGGCAGAGGCTTGATCAGAATGTTGACCTTGGGACCACAGTTGCTCAGGCAGAGGCTTGATCAGAATGTGACCATGCCACTAAGCTCCTGTCACATTAGACTCAGGCATTGTGTCATGTAAGAAGTGATATTTCTATCTTGAGAACTTAATGCAGGGTTTCTGGATCCCAGATGTACTTCTCTGTCACAGATGAAACAATTTGCTTGGGAAATGTGTAGGGAAGGGAGATTTGGGAGTCTTAATAGTCAACATGGTGCATGGGAAGTCTTCTGACCTAGTCAGTAGCTGGGATGCTAAAGGAAGTATCTTCTTAAATTCTCATTTTCTTGCATGCCTGAACATGTATGCAAATCATGCTGATGCACTTTTCCTTCTCTTGAATATCTATGGATAGTGTAGTACAGCTTTCTTAGATGCAGTGGAGTGTATTATTTCCTTTATATCTGATTCCACCCCTTCACAATCCTTTCACAACTTTACAGTCACTTGCAATAACTTCGAGCCTATGTGTTATGGCACTGTGTTAGAAACAAATTACAGTTAAACCCCCTCCATCGCGAGGAAAGGGACAGGCCAAAGGCATCGTGAGCGGCTGGTGTGACCGCAGCCCAAACCCCGCACCGCTCCCCCCCCAACCCCCCCGATCTGACCCCGGTGCTCTCGCTGACCCCGGGGGACCCGGGCCACCCCNAGAGAGGATTCACTGTAAAATCCCTGGGTTTTTCAGTGTGCTTATTCAGAGTGTATCCTGAATTACGAGTTTAATGATTTGATAGATTGGCTTTAAAAGATGGCACCAGTCCTAAGTAAGCAAAAAACCTTTATGTGCCAAGAATATTTTAACAGAAAAGGCTGATTTGTGTCCATATACAGAGGTGATTATTTTGAGGATTGCCATTGTGAAATTAACACAGAAAAATCTTTTCAGTCTCTTTTTGCTTTGCTCAAGACTTGATGTGATCAATCACTTTGGATTTCCATATGAAGTGTTGCATAAAGAAAGACCTGTGTGCTAGACCTATGTCTGACCTGTGTGCTAGAAACTCTCAAGGTTAAATGGAGAGAGCAAATTGGTTATTAATGAAAAGTTATTGTGGTAAATTGCCACCTTTTCATTCTCTTCTAGAAATATTTTACTATTAAGACTTAACCACATATTTTATGCTACATTATTTGTGTTGTGTGGTGAAAATGGATTTGTGCTATAAATTGTGTACATTGTTTTATGATTTTGTTCTTTTATATAGCCTTGAATGGCATAAAATGGAAAACAGTATATACAATTACCAACTTTCCTGTTTCCCAGAAGGGTCAGTGAGCTCATCTTAAAGCTGTGGTCCAAGTTCTTCTGCCTATAAATAAGTAATGCAAAATTTGTAGAACAAATTTGGTCACTGGGCTATTGTTGGGAGCACTTGCCACAGAGAGAATGGCCTTTTTCTTTTTAGGTTTCTAAACACGTGGTAGACATTGGAACAAAACTTCTCTCCTTTATTTGTTAATAAATTGAAGTTTGAACTGCTTTTAAGGATGAGGGCTGCATTCTCTCTGTTATGTCGACTTATTACCCTTGAAATAACAACTAAGGAATGGAGTCCTCAAGAGCCTGGCTGTCATTTGTGGCAATTTGATTGTAACTATGAACATTTTTCCCCCTCTGAATTAAGCTGTAGAATATTTTTTGCCAGTTATCTTTTTTTAGCAGACATGATTAATGTAACTTGTATTTCAATTTAAAAACACATTTTTCTCAAACTCCGTATGCACATAACATATGAAATGCATTGATGTCTAATGCCTGGTACCACTTTAGTGCAGAAAGGAATGCTTCATATTATTTCAGAATATTCAGTGCCTGAAGCCCGCTGACTCTTCTAAGTGGTTAGAAGGTTCCTTAGAGATTTTATATAAAACTGTTTCTCTAGAAAAATTCTACATTTCTCTGACTATGCATGGTGTTGTCAGTAGGTTTTGCTGGATACATCGGAGCCAGACCTGGACTAACACTAAGTGCTTCTGAAAAAGATTGACCTTTGTCTTTGTTATATGTTACAATTAAAACTTGTGTCATGAGTATATCGTCCATATTATACACAGTTTTGGAAGAGTAGATTTATGATGACTACACTTCACATTTTACCTGGCTTGGAACTTTCCTGATCACAGATTCATAAATTCTGTGGTTTGCTGAAGGTCCAAAATTGTTGTTGATAAATGCACTTAATACATCATAAATATATTAAGGCTAGCCAGTGATTAACTAAGCTAAGTTGCAAATTCAGGTAAATTCAAGGTAAATTAACAAATTCAGCTTTGCACTAAGCTGAACTTCACCATTAATTAAGCTTAGAGCAACCCAGGTATGCTCCAGTGTAGTCTGAGGCACAAATCTTATTAAAGAGGCATCCCTGCTTTGGGGAGGAGAGAGGACCAAGCCCAATAACTTGTCCCTTTAGAGGGGTAATGCTGTATTCTTGTCCTCAGAAATGGAGGATTCCAGATAGCAAATTTATCCTTTTAGGAGAAGTGGAGGTGGGACTGTAGTCAAATATAACTAGTTACCTGTTGCTGCCCTCACAGATGGTGGCACAACAATTTTCTCATTTTCATATTGGTGGGTGTATTTTTTCCTGTGTAAATGAGACAAAATGGAGTTTTGCTTACCTTTGGTTAAGTTTTTATAGGACCTGTGTTTGAGTCAAATGCAGAACAGAACTGTGACACTTCAGCATCACTTTGTCCTCCATCCAGCTGAGGCAGAAGTAAAGGCTGTCTGACCTTTGCCTGCCGCATGTCATACGCACATCATCTCCTCCTCAAAAGACCAAGTTTATCCAGACCTCTGTTTCACCCCAGACACAGTTCTTAAGCCATGCTCAAGCCAGGAGCAAGATAAAGTGGTTCAGCACACGTTCTTGCTCAACCAATCTCATCAGTTCTCCACAGCAGTTTTCCTTAGGTCTCCAGTTACTGTTAAAACTGATAACATGATGCAACATAACAGCATTGTAGTAATCATGTAGACATCATGGCTAATTGGCAAGCTGGGCATCAAGCAGCTACAGTTAAGAATTGTAAGACTTCTTTACATTTAACAACTGAGAGTCTGACATCATTGCATCAACACACGCATATTTGTGGGAAAATCAGTAATGTGTATACTTAATACATTGGAATATATAGGTTGCTACGGTATTATTTGGTCTGGTGATGCAGATTTTCTCTCTGAACTGAATTTCTGCTGAAGGACTGGAAGTTCACGTGGTTGAAATGTTATCTAAGTTCTGTTCCAGGTGGCACTTCATTAGCCACTCTTCATTCTCTGTCCACCATGTACTTATCCCAGCTGTTACTGTAATTTACATTGCATTTTCTCTCCATACAGTTGTTTACATGACCCCAGTGGGAATCGTGTCAGCTTCATTCTTATTTCCAACCTTTTTCTGTAATATCATCTGAAAAGCAAATTTTACAACTAAATGAGCTTTTTTGAGCCTCTGCCACAATAATTAAGTAGATTTCTTCAAAGTAGCCTTGTAATGTTTTTCCTCACAAATGTTTCTGTTAGTTTTCTATTCTCAGAGGCTAAACTATGTGTTGCTGTTTTTCAGAATGTTAATGTTCTTTAAAATTCAGCACTGCCATTTATTATTCTATAGAAATATAGCTTTAGCTTCTATAAATAAATCAAAATTTATCCCAAAACTCGATTGTTTTTAAATAGATATATGTTTTTCTATACTTTTCTTAACCTCTTCCTCTGTTTGTTGTACAGTAAGCTCCCCGCATATTTGCGGTCCGCATATCTGCGGTTTCAGTTACTATGTGTTGTGGTTTATTTTTCAGCGAGTTGTGGGTCCGCGCACTTGGGCAGATAGTGCCCCAAACTCAGTCAGCTCATGGATATGTAAATTAGTGCCTCCCGGTGCCACCACTCCTTGGAGTGTCCAAGTATCCTCCATTTACACTGTTTAAGGAGAAGGGGAACTGCTGCCATCACCCTGGAGCCAGGACCACTGCTGCAGGCAACAGGCCCCACAGGGTGTTTGCACGGCTAGAATTGTTCTCCGCCAGGCTGCAGTATGGTGCTGGCATTGTGTGTGTCTGTGTGTGACAGCAGGAGCGGGAGGCACCTTCCCCCCACCCTAGCAGCTGCCTCAGATCCCCTCACGGCATACCCTTTGTTGCTGGGGTGGAGAAGGGAAGGGCGGCCCCGCGGCTCCTGCACCTGTGGGGCAGGGCCCACGCTCCCTCCTTGCAGTCCCTGGGGCTGAGGCCGCGGGGTCCCCCAGCACTGGCAGCGCTGCCCTGTCCTCAGTGTCTGATGCTGGCCTGAAAGAAGGAGCCAGGTTCGCCAGCTGAAGAACAGTAAAAAACCAAACCAAAATGCCTGCCACCAGTTCCCAATCAGAGCGGTACAAGTTTATGTGAGCGTGAGGCAGCTCCTGCAGGAGCAGTGAGTCTGGGCATGGTGCTGGGGATGGGAGGGGGGACGACAGATATGTGATGGATGCTCCAAGGAATAAACACAGGGTCCTGGCTCTACTGCTGGCTCCTGGTGGCTTCCGTCTCCACCACACAACACAGCTAGCTCTGACCAGGGCTGGCTGGAGAGCTGCACATTGCTGTAGCAATGCTAGGGAGCACTATGTAGAGGTGCCCCTGCTTGATGGACCGCTGCCACAGCCTCAACCTGAAACAGTGTTTTGCACTGCACCTCCACCCTGCCCATGAAAGGCTGAGGAGCTCATTTGCAAGGCCAGTCCTAGTGGAGGCTCGGGAAGTACTGTCGCTGTGCCCCCCCTCCTCCTCTGAGCCCACAGAGCTGGCTGGTTCAGCGCCTCCCGCAGTAGCTGCCTGCCCACCTCGCCAGAGTGGGGCCATGTCAGGGAGCACCCAGGTGACCGGCATGAGCCAATGTTTTCTTGGTACAGCTCAGTGCCTTCTCCATGTTTGATCACCTTTGAGGTGAGTTTAAGGACAGCTTCCCAATTGGGAAGGCATTCCCTTATGGGTTGTTCAGCCTGGAGAAGACAAGGCTCAGGGGTGACCTCATTGCTGTCTACAACTACCTGAAGTGATGTTGTGGTCAGGTGGGTGTAGATCTCTTCTCTCAGGCTGACAACACCAGAACAGGAGGACATGACCGCAGACTACATCAGGGGAGGTTTAGATGTTAGGAAGAGCTTTTTCACAGAGAGAGTTATCTCTCATTGGAATGGTCTGCCCAGGGAGGTGGTGGAGTCACTGTCCCTGGAAGTGTTTAAGAAAAGACTGAATGAGGAGCTCAGTGACATGGTCTAGGCGATGGGAGGCTCGGATGGATGGAGTGTGGTGCCCATGGTCCCACAGTTGTGGGTTTGATCCCTGGGTGGGCATTTGCTTGGGAGTTGGACTAGATGATCCTTGTGGGTCCCTTCCAACTCGGAATAACCTATGAACCTGTGAACCTGTCTCCTGAGGCGGCATAGGCTGGTGGACAGTCCCGGAAATGCCCTCTGGAGCACAGGAGTGGAGGGGGTGTGGCTATGGGCATGACCTAATTGAATATTCATGGATTTGCTATGTTCATGGATTTCATCAGTCATGCGTTCTTCTCAGACCTGGTCCCGTGCGGAAAGCGGGGCTCACTGTAATATATAAATACGTAGCATCACTATCAATATTTTTCTCAAACTTAAGACAAATTGTTTTTCTTAGTGTTATTTTGATTATTAATTCTTTATATTGGCTTATTAATTAAAGGGTACACCTACTGATAGGTCCATGTTTCCACCCTAATTTTTCTTCCTGTGTTCTGATCATCACCATGTGCTCAGTTTTAAAAAATAATTTTTGTACTGGACTGGGTTGAATTGCAATCTTTTAAAGATTTTTATGACTATACGGCAAGGGAATTGGAGTAGGCAAATGTGAGACATTTTTAACTGTAGAAAAGTAATTTCTCATCCATGAAGATAATTTTATTGCCATAAATGAACAAACCTAGATACAATGGAAAATACTACATTCCCTCTCATGAACCAGCATCTTTATTGACAATATGGACGGGGGAATTGAGTCCATCATCAGCAAGTGTGCGGATGATACCAAGCTGGGGGCAAATGTTGAACTGCCGGAGCGTAGGAGGGCCCTCCAGAGGGACTTTGACAGACTAGGGGAATGGGCAGACTCCAATAATATGAAATTTAGCAAGACTGAGTGCCAAGTTCTTCACTTTGGACATAACAACCCCATGCATCACTATCGACTGGGTAATGAGTGTCTGGAGAGTGTTGAAATGGAGAGGAATTTAGGAGTAATGATTGACAGAAAACCTAATATGAGCCAGCAGTGTGCCCAGGTGGCTAAGAAGACCAATGGCATTGTGGCCTGGATTAGGAACTGTGTGGTCAGTCGGACTACGGAAATTATCCTTCCCCTGTACTCGGTGCTGGTCAGACCATATCTTGAGTACTGTGTGCAGTTCTGGGCTCCCCAGTTTAAGAATGATGTTGAGCTGCTGGAGAGGGTCCAAAGAAGGGCGACAAGGATGGTGAAAGGACTGGAGGACAAGCCCTATGGGGAGCAGCTACGGGAACTGAGGTTGTTCAGCCTGGAGAAGAGTAGACTCAGAGGTGACCTCATTGCTGTTTACAACTACCTGCGGGGAGGTTGCAGTCAGGTGGGTGTGAATCTCTTCTCTCAGGCTGACGACACCATAAAAAGAGGATATGTCCTTAAGCTACGCCAGGGGAGGTTTAGACTCGATGTTAGAGTTTTTTCACAGAGAGAATGATCTCTCATTGGAGTGGTCTGCCTGGGAGATGGTGGAGTCGCCGTCCCTGGAGGTGTTTAAGAGAAGACTCGATGAGCAGCTTAGTGGCATGGTCTAGTTGGTGGGAAGCTTGGATGGATGGAGCGTGGTATCCATAGTTCCACGCTGGTGGGCCTGATCCCTGCGTGGGCGTTCGCTTGGGAGTTGGACTAGATGATCCTGTGGGTCCCTTCCAACTCAGAATAACCTATGAACCTGTTAACCATGCTTTTCCCCTTCATCATATAATCTTGGATTTACTAACTTAGCAAATTCTTTCTGAATTTTATGTTATTAGACATACCTAAATAAAATAAGTCAGTTTGGGGTTACAGTCCTTTTTCATAATTTTGAATTCTATTAATCTGTTTTGATTCTGAAGTGAGCTCAAATAACCTTTAAATCAAAGTTGTCATTCTGGCAGTGTAAGATACTAAGGTAAACTCATGCCTTAGATTATACACTCTTAAATATAAATATAAATGTAAAATTTCCACTCACTGCATGTCTCCCCGCAGTTTTTCTACTCTTTCTTGAATGTATATTTGTAAAGGTTGTTCATTTTGTTTGATGTGATTCTGTTTGGTTTAGTCAGTATTCAGATGTTTCTCCTAAGTCTGTAAATAGGTATTTTTTTCCTCATACAAGTCAAATTAAAGTGAATGTAGTGCAGATTTTCCCATTGTAGTCAATATTTGGACTATTTTTGTAGATCAGTGGGTGGGGAAAAATTGAATTAAATGGATTCTAGCGCATCTATCAATTTAACTTTCCCTATTTAAAAGGATATACCCCCTCATTTGCAAGAAACGCATCATGTCAGAGGTCTCGCAAAATGCCAAGTTTGCAAATACATGCAGGTCATTAATATGCATGCAGACCACGCCCACCACTCTACCCCCAGCCAATCAGGAGCACTGGGGAGCCTCTTCGACTCCTCCCCACGGGCTCTCGCAGCACAGAGGAGGAAAGGGAAGCGTTTCTCCACCCTGTTGGCCTCGGGAGACCCCCCTGCGAGTCCCTAGACTTCTCTTTGGCTGCTGCCGCTTCCGCATCTGCAGCCGAGGCCAGGCTGCTGCGACCACTGAGCTCTGGTTACCATTCTTGGAGCCTGGGAAACCTTAACTATGCAACACTGCAGCACCCTGTGCCGCTTATGGCAGCGGGGCGGGAAGCATCATTATCGGAGTTTCTTTCCCTTTAACATCCACCAATCCCAGGAGAGGCAGCGCTGCCCAGGCTTTGTCTGGGCTTTAAGTAACAAGGAATGGCATGTCTTGTGGCGGTGCTGCGCTGGGTCTCAGTGGCCACCTGTGGCATACTGCGGTATTGCCCTTCCACTGTAGGGACTGGGCACAGAGACACACATGACCAGGTCAGGGACTGGGGCACAGTACCGCAGGGCTCTAAACACTATTGCAAGCCAGAGAACCCGCGTGCCCTCCCCACAGGGAGCGCCTGCACCGCCCCTCGGCGAAGCAGAGGCACTGCGCATGCGTCGGCTGGGGAACCTTGCAGATCCCTGAAACTGAATTCCGAGAAATTATCCTTGCAAATCCACAGGGTCGGAATGGAGGGGTCACAATGCAGCAGGGTATACTATATATATACAGCTTTTAAGGCAGTATAATTTTCTTTTTGTTTCATTTTAGGTTTCCCAGGCTGGAGATTTGCTTATTGAAGTTTATGTGGAAAGAAAGGACCCGGACTGTAGTATTATTATCAGGGTGAGTATTTGAAAATGATACAGTGATTTTACTTCTCATGAAGTATACCAATTTATTTTAATACATCTTTTTTATATAATTACACAATGAAAGTGTGAATTTTTTTGTCACTATTCTTTTTAAATATTTTTTGGAACTTGCTATGTTGCCTTGATTATGTAAAGACTGATTATTATGTATTTTTGCATTTTTAAGGACGATGTTATGATACAATTTTAAAGGGTAAATGTCCTTTTATTTCATTTTATTGTAGTATACAGTGGTATAACTTCTTGCAACTCTACAGGTGCAACACACAAGAAAATGAAAAATTACACAATGGATGCTGGGTTTATTTAGTAGTACAGGCCATTTAAATGGTGTTCCTCCTGATTTTTCTTTTTGCCTGTGGCTTTCTGCTTTCCTTGAGTGTTAAGAAACCATGGTTTATAACCCTAGTTAATAACTATAATTGAGATTTTTCAGGCATCGCTTGGATAGTGTATTTTAAATACCCTCATGTACATGCAATATTGCTGTATAATTTTTTTGTTATAGCTCTCTGGTTTTGTTTCTTTTTTTTCTGTTCAGGATAAGATGCTCAAACACTTGTGTTTGTACTTGTATGGGATATACTTTGATAGACATGCACATAAAATATACCTTTAAAATAGGATTTAAAATGGGATTATACGTTGCTAAGATAAAAGAAGGGTGTTTCTGGAATATTTAACTTCCCACACCCAAGAAAATGTAGCAAGACTTCCTTTTTTTTTCAAATTCTTCAAGGGTCAAGAAAGAAATTTAGGTTACCAACTTTAATCTCATGGAACAAAATAAAGAAAGCATACTGCAGTCTGACAAATAATTTATGATTTCTCATCACGTATCTACTGCTGCTCTTTTTTTTTTTTTTTTAAGAATTGCAGGCAAAGAAGACTGAAAAAACCCAGAAATTGGTAATTGAAATACATTATAAACTAACTCATTTTGTATTACAGGTATCACCTTTGATGGAAGCCGAGGAATTAACTAATGATGTTTTAGGAATCAAAAACATTATTCCCAGCAAAGATGATATCTGGGCTGCTTTTGAAGTACTTGAAAATGGAGAACTAGGTTAGTGACATTAACATTTATGTATGTAAATTAACTTCTATTATTTTAGTTTTTCAATACTTAGCATCATCAAAAGCTTAGTTAAAGACTTTATGGAAACAAAAAAAATAACTTTCATGCCAATATTTTACATTTGGTTGCTGTGTCATCTGGTTGATTTCTTTCTACAGTTAGCCAGAAGTAATGTGATGGATTGTTGTTAATTTCTTATAAATTGAGGATTGAAAAGGTGTTCTTTATATTACATTGCTTCACAGTTCATTAATTATCAGCTATAGAAAAGCAGGTCTTACCAATAAGTCTTAAACATTAAGGTATTTTTATTCGAATGCCAGCACTTGATTTTATAAGAAATAATGCTTTTAAAAAAATGAAATTAGAACATTCATGCAATACTTAGAAGAATCTTTTTTTATATTATTTAGTAAATTATTTTATGTGTGTAGATGAAAAAGGAGGCATAAAGTGTATAATTTTGTGTTCATGGCAACTGATATGGTATATCTGGCAGAATCTTGAAAAATGTGTTTGAAATATGTTTCTGCTGCCAACAAAAGTAAATGTCACATGGTCACAATAATAATTAATTGTAGAGAGGTTTGAACATTGGGAGTGTTTTATATGTGCTGGAGGATATATAATATGCTGGAGTATTTTATTATTAGAGGTATTTAAAATAGAGTCGACCGCCGGAACTCATGGCCCATTGAGTCTGCCCAGATTCCCGCAGGTTCCAGAATCCATGAAAATTGCAAATAGTATTCAAATAGACCACACCCGTTGCCATGCCCCCTCCACTAATAACATCTGGAGGGCAGTCCTGGGAGTGCTACTCCTTCTGTAGTGCCTCATTAAAGTGGAGGAAACGCCTCTTGCCGCTTCCCAGCCGTGAAATTGCAGCTCCCGGGAGGTAGTAGAGAAACCCTGCAGCAGCCGACGCACCTGGGAGCCTTGAAACCGGCGCCCACCCCCACCGCGGATCTGAGTGGGCGTGGAGGGTCCTGCCACTGTCCTTTCTCTGCCGTGTCTTTGCTGGGTTTTATCGGGGTTTCTGGTTGCTGATGTATGTCTCTTGTGTTCAAAGACGGCAGAGGCAGCACGCTGCTCCAGAGCAGGACACTGGGGGAGGCTTGGGGAATGGGTTCACTGCTGAATGGGGTGGTGCCATGGGTACCCTGACACTGTGCGACTGGAGTGACAGCTGAACAGGCTGGGACAGTCCCTGCTGTTCAAAGGTGCTGCAGTGCGCCCAACCAGTGCTCGGGAGAGGGCTGTGATGTCAGCAAGGCTGCGACACACGCTGATGCTTTTTTTGGGGCAGGTGTTTTGTTTGGGTTTTCTTTTTCTGAGACTGCAACAGCCCCAAGCGAAACTTTCTGGCAGGGGTGGCGCTGCAAGCAGCCAGAGCTGAACCAGGGTGCAGGGCCAGGGCAGCTACAGAGGGTCGCTCCTGGTTCACTGCCTAGCAACGGGACAATCAGCCTTGTTGGCAAATGCGAGTGCTACAGCCGCCTTCATGATGGCTGCATCCCTGGAAGTGCTGGTAGCTCTGACCTACCCTTTAACCCATACCAACAGAAGGGAGGGCAGAAGGCAAAATGGCTTGACACAGGAGAAGTTTCCCCTTTGGAGCTACCCACTGCAATGGGAGCAGACCAGCAGCGTGGCAATATGAAGGCTTTTAGGATGGAAGCCGCGTGTCTGCCCATCATGTCATAGGCTTTGTTAGCCCCCCAGTCAACCCAAATGGATAAATAGGCAGCAGGGACGCCACAGCCACAGCGGAGATGGAGTGGACGCCCATCCCAGGGACCCTGGCTTTGGCTGGGTGGGCCAGTGGTGGAACTGAGACCTATCTCGGTGCCTGTGCCCGCCCACCTGTCTGTCCCCACAATGGATGGCCTGTCCTGGGCACAGTAATCATGGGAATCCCTGGCTGCCCGGCTTGCATCTAATTTACGTATCCATTAGCACCGCTACTGGGCATCGTCAAGCCACAAAGGGTTTTTGGCTCTGAGAAGCATGGTGCTGCTTTTCCCACCAGGCACTGTGGTTTTCTGGGGAGTTTTTGGTTGATTTCCTTCTCCATAGTAATAGCAATGTCTTTCTGACAAAAAATGTTCTGCTTTTCCCTGCCCCTCAGCACGATTGGGCTTGGGGCAGTGGGCCCTCCCTAGGCTGGCAGCTGCATGCAGCCAGACCAACACTGTGGACCAAGGGAAGCTAACCATCCCCACTTCTCCCCAGCTTGCCGCCTGCCCCATCCCTGGCAGGTGGTGGCCAGGGTCTGCCTCGCTGCCTCCTGCCGGCGCTGTCGACAGAAGCGTGGGCTGGTGGCAGCTGTGCAGGTTGAAAGAGCTGGTGGCTCTCTGTGATCTGCTCCTGCTGCCACTCCTCAGAGATGCGTGGGGCAGGGACGGACAGGCTGGAGCAGCACCAGAGGACAGATGCATCCCATGCCAGTAGCGCCCACAGCTCTGCTCGTACATGCGCTTGTCCATGCGCCCGCTGCTCCAGCCTGTAGCTTTCTCCCCTCTCCTACCTTCCCTCCACACCTCCTCCACCCCACATATTCTAGAAGAGACCCCGCAGGCCTGTCCAGTATCGACTGTTTCTGTGTTTCTGACACAGCAATAAACATCTACATACAAAGAAACCACAGTACACGTACATACTCTCCTGCTGCCTGGAAGAAAGTTTTTATTTTGAGCAGCAAGGAGGGGTTCTGGTGCCAGCACTAGGGGTCAGAGTCTGAAGTCAGGAGCCTGCGCCACTGGCATTTGGACACACTGGGCTCTGTCACTGATGTCGCGGTGGTGCGGGCAGAGCTGAGGCATGGTGCCAAGTCAGTGGCTCCGCTCCTGCCTGCCTGGGGATTATACCTCCCATCTGCTGCCACCCCAGGGTCATCACTGACCGCGGCAACCGTCCCCCACTGTGCTCCAGTTCACAGCAATGCCATGCTGGCACAATCCCAGTGCCTTTGAGCTGGCTGCACAGCAGCGCTCCTGACATCACGGAGATGGTAGTGGTTCCCCTTCCCCCTAAATGGTGAGAATGAAGCATGTGTGGCAAGTCTGGCGGGCGGTGACAGCAGGTGGGACCAATTATATATTCATAAGCTTATTATATATTCACGAGCTGACGGGTTCGCGGTACGTTCTGCACACGTGCCGAGGTTGCATAACTCATGGAAAGATCAAACATGACTATTTGAATCTCGCAAAATATGGATCGTGAATAAGCAGAGGATCACTGTAATGTAAAATAGTAAGATTTTTTAAAATTAAAAATTGTATGTTGATGAATACTAATGGCATCTGATTTTTGGAATACATCGGGACAGAAATACACAACGTTTATTTGCACTTCACAGTAAGTTTCTGTTCTTACTATTTTCATGGTACAGAAGTGGACTGTGGACTAGTTTATTTCTGTAGTGAAGGTACCTATTTTCAAGTTAAGAAAATAGAAATATAAGAAAGTGGAAAAAAGTAAGATTTATACTAAATGTTTGAATATTGTTTAAATAGTTTTGTTGTACTTGATTTTCAGATGTGCTTACAATAATCTCTTCAGTTTTTCTAATACTCCTTGTACTCAGATTTGACCTTGGCAGTATCAATGACTAGAATGGAACTGTACTCTCCCTTTTAACTTAAATGATCCTCAGCCCTTTCACATCTTGAAGTCTGTTGAGTTTCATAGAATTGTAATACAGAGGTTAATTCCAGATTCCTAGATGTGGGTGACAACTGACAAAGAATGCTAACGTGTTATCTTTAGACGAGTCCTGATAAATCCTACAAGTACACTATAAATCCTATTTCTTTTGACAGAGTAATGGAAAAAATTGAAGAGGGAATTTTATTTTCTTAAACTTGATGTATAATGCTTAGAAGCAAATGAAAACTAAACTAAATATGACCAAGAGGGCATAAAAGTAAATAGAAAGGAAGACCTCATGAGAGTTTCTTGAGATGCTTC
>WEKX01016505.1:129944-158435 GCA_013390025.1 Pitta sordida | reverse complement strand
ACGGAGATGGTAGTGGTTCCCCTTCCCCCTAAATGGTGAGAATGAAGCATGTGTGGCAAGTCTGGCGGGCGGTGACAGCAGGTGGGACCAATTATATATTCATAAGCTTATTATATATTCACGAGCTGACGGGTTCGCGGTACGTTCTGCACACGTGCCGAGGTTGCATAACTCATGGAAAGATCAAACATGACTATTTGAATCTCGCAAAATATGGATCGTGAATAAGCAGAGGATCACTGTAATGTAAAATAGTAAGATTTTTTAAAATTAAAAATTGTATGTTGATGAATACTAATGGCATCTGATTTTTGGAATACATCGGGACAGAAATACACAACGTTTATTTGCACTTCACAGTAAGTTTCTGTTCTTACTATTTTCATGGTACAGAAGTGGACTGTGGACTAGTTTATTTCTGTAGTGAAGGTACCTATTTTCAAGTTAAGAAAATAGAAATATAAGAAAGTGGAAAAAAGTAAGATTTATACTAAATGTTTGAATATTGTTTAAATAGTTTTGTTGTACTTGATTTTCAGATGTGCTTACAATAATCTCTTCAGTTTTTCTAATACTCCTTATACTCAGATTTGACCTTGGCAGTATCAATGACTAGAATGGAACTGTACTCTCCCTTTTAACTTAAATGATCCTCAGCCCTTTCACATCTTGAAGTCTGTTGAGTTTCATAGAATTGTAATACAGAGGTTAATTCCAGATTCCTAGATGTGGGTGACAACTGACAAAGAATGCTAACGTGTTATCTTTAGACGAGTCCTGATAAATCCTACAAGTACACTATAAATCCTATTTCTTTTGACAGAGTAATGGAAAAAATTGAAGAGGGAATTTTATTTTCTTAAACTTGATGTATAATGCTTAGAAGCAAATGAAAACTAAACTAAATATGACCAAGAGGGCATAAAAGTAAATAGAAAGGAAGACCTCATGAGAGTTTCTTGAGATGCTTCCATGCAGCAGCTAATATTTTAGTGTGGGATAGAAATGTGGTCTGAGCTAATGACTATGGATGACTGGCAAAATTTAAGAGTGAAACACTACAGGCTCTATATAGGACAATAAATATTGGCAAGGGATTACAGTGTGTAATTTTGAAACATGAGTTTCCAACACAAATTAGAAATGGCACATGAGTGTTCTAAACCTAAAACAATCATGCAAAAAGCAAACTAAATTAAGTCCTAATTCATCATCTGGCTTCAGTTAGTAGAGACTGTGTTGATGAAATATCTTCTTCATGGACCCCTTTCTGGAAGAACCAGTGCATCAGAACAGGTAAATTATTGTTCAAAAATAAAAATAATGTGTATAGTACGATACTTTCTCAGGAAGACACCTGGGCTGCTATGACTGAATATAGGAGATTTTCAAAGAGCTAGAAAACAGAGAGAAATAGTTCTACGCAGTCTTTGGTCCAAATGTGACACTAAAGAATTAAAAGAGCATTTGAGTCTTTGCTGCTACAAGTGGATTCTACTAGTGTCATTTAACAAACACCATTGAACATTGCATAATCTGAGGTATTTAGAAGCAAGTTGAAATTCTGCCATGTAATGGCAGAAACAAAGTTTGCGTATTTGTTTCAAATATACGCGAATAATAGCAATATCTTTCTGACAAAAAATGTTCTGCTTTTTCCTGCCATGCTCTGCTACCTGTCCAGCATGGTGGTATTCCATTTATTACACTCAATCCTGAAATTTTATAAGACTTATTTTACATTTTAAGATACACTGCCCTACACACAAACCCTGAGAAGGCAAGAAAATTAGAATCATATTTTAGAAAGTAATTTTCTACTGATAGTTAATGTTGTTTAATATGAAAATGACTGGTTTGGGATATTTACCAGCATATGATGACCTAAGTGAGAGAAAGGATAATTGGATCTATGTGTTGACTGCTTGCTGTTTAAAATACTAAATCTGCAATATTAAAATTAACTCATTTATTTTTATATAGAAAAGTTGTAATAATTGATGATTTTACCTAGCCTAATGCAGAATACTCAATACCATATGCTTTTACAAAATAGGGTGTGTATTTTTTAATAATATGTGATTGATGAATAGTTGGTAAATAAAGTGTGTTACCAGTAAAATAGCTAATGGTTTTCAGCATGATGATTTATGTACTGTGTAATCCATGATGGCAGATGATCTTAAATATAACTATAAATAAAACAGTAGGTGTTTACTGTGGGAGTGCTGGTATTCTAGAATGATGTGGTGATTTGCCAGTCTCTTGCATTTGATTTGTAAAGTTCGTCTCCTTAAAAAAAAATCCTATGGATTTTCTCTCATACAAAGGCATCAAGTTGTTTTAGCTTTATTACATCCTAGTTCACAGTTTCTTGAGACTCCAAAAGAAATGTTAGAAGTTTGATAACTTAAAACAAAAGGGCCAGAAGAAATGGTGTCATGGAGTAGGGATTGAGCTTCTGTCTACATAATGGTATTTTAGGCTGCTTTGGTGTCATGTCAAAATCTTTATGTAGGTGGTACCACAAGTATACAGGTAGGGTAGGTTTTTCACAGCCCAAAATAGTGGTAGTTTTTTCCTTAGTCAGTTATGTGTATTATTTGTGACTGCTGTGTTCTGAAGTTCTAGTGTTCAGATGTTCAGGAAAGTATGTTCTGCTAGAGTGTAGTGCTGGACAGTCCCAAAGCAGCTGTTGACATTTCATATTCATCTACTGTAGCGGAAATGAAAAATGAGATTATGGCAGCATACTTTTCCCTTCAGTACTCAAGGGACAGTGGACTAGACTGCGTGACCTAAGTGGAGTGTCACACAGGTCTGACTTTTCAGGAGCTGTACCCAGCTCTTCTCAAGAAGGCCTGACCGACATAAATTTATATGCAAAGAGGAAGTCAGATCTTTTGAAAATATCTCTGTTTGGAGATAAAACAACATTTGGATCCACCACTATAAGTTGTATCCCACAAAGCCATTGTTGAGGCTTTTGTGTTTTCTTGAATTACAGTAGGTGCTTGCTGCTGAGCATAAGATTTGGCATAAGAAGGATTAATAGAGGTGTGAAGTGTAGTCTTCTCCCACCCACATCAGTGCTGCCTCAGGTGGTATTGCAATACATTTCACACTGAGATTTCTGCTGGATTTTGTAATACAGATTTAGGGACTACTGCAAGATTTTTCTCTACTTTTATTTGGTATATGAACTGGGATTTGTATGGAGTACTGGCTGAACTTTCTTACCACTGAAGTTTTTCAGTTCTGTGCCAGGGTCTCAGAGTTTCCCTTTTAGGATGGATGATAGCAAAACTATTTGAACATCTGAAGTTTTAAAGTACACACATACAGTCTAGTCATGCCTTCATTCATTGGTATTTTAATCTTGCTGTACTTTTTGTATGAGATTGAAATATACAGCTGCAACTTCAGAAATTCCCTGACCACAGCAACAAGGTGAAGACCTAGTAAGAGCACATGCTTCTCTCTTCTAGTAAAAGGAATGTAACAAAACCAGGAGTCTCTTTCAGTCTGCTTCAATCAATAGGAGACAATATAATCTATACCACTTGGAGGGTCTTTTCACTGTGATTGCACTAAATTCTTTGAGTCTTTGATTGTAGAGAATTACTAGCTATGATGTTTCATTTTCATATTGAGCCTAGGCAAATAAGACACAGTATAGCTGCAGATCTCAATTCTGTTTGATCATATTTAGGTATGCCCTGTGATAGTTTCTAAGTTTTGCTTTTAGTTTGAAAAAAGTATTTTAGTGTCTTTACATTAAAAAATGTAGCTAAATACAGGAGTCATTGAAAATTTGGATATTTAGACATTTGCATTAGAGTTGGGTCTCCTATACCACAGGTCCGCGGTCTTATTATTCTCCCACGTAGTTCGCCTTCTGCATTGATTGGCAGCTCATTAATATGCAGATTTGCCTTGCACCCTCGCAGGGCTCCCCCAGCGTTCCAGTGCTGTTTTGGCACTGACTTGCTGTGTATTGGTGATTGTGCCGGCACTTCCTGGTGCCTGCAGCCACCCCATGCTGAGAAAAAACCCTTTTCTGCTTGGCCAGGACACTGGTGCAGGGAAATCCCCTGCGTCGCTGTCCCAGTGGCCCCAAGAGGCCCCGAGGGGAGGTGGGAAGGAGCTAGCGCAACCCTGAGGGGAGAGGGAGGGAGCCGGTGCGGCACTGAGGGGAGGGGGGGGAGCCAGCGTGACCCAGAGCAGAGCTGAGGGGAAGGCAGCAGGTCCAGCGCAGCTCGAAGTGGAGGGGCAGAGCGGGACTGACATGGCTCACCACGGGCAGAGCAATGCGCCCATGGTCTGTGCGGCATGGCATGCCTATTGAATATTCATGCATGCCAGGTCACGCATGCGCAGTTGCAAAAACGGGCCTCCTTCATCGCTAAAAAATCATGCCGCTAAGATGTGAAGCCGCAATATGGAGGGCGTAAAGTGGAAGAGGGCCGACTGTATATACTAGCTATTGCTTGTTTAATTTTCTATCTGTTAACATTGCAGACTCTGCCAGCAGAGGTATTTCTGCAGAAAGTCAATCAAGTGCTTACTTGTCTTATTTTGAAAGCATTGTTCTTATCCTGTAGTTCAAAATCAATGAGACAGTGTTGTGTACAGGCATATGAACTTGTAAGGACCTCCAATCTTGATAGATTTTGTCTTTTATTTTAATTTTGGATTTTTGTGTTTTGTTTCTCTGGCATTTTTCAGAACGTCCTCTGCATTATACAGAGAATGTGTTAGAACAAGTTCTTCACTGGAGTTCACTACCGGAGCCTGGCACTGCATATCTAATAATAAAGAAATTTCTAACAGCAGACATGATGAACCGCTACAGTGGTATGAAACTTTATTTTAAACTTAGCTATTTCACATGAAGATATGATGATGGCAATTGTTTTGTAGCTGTTTCTTTGGAGCGAAATCTCCCAGAAAATCTAAATTACTGCTGCTTCATGAAAGTTACAGTTTTACTGAGGGTTGCACTGACTTCCTCCTGAAACATAGAAATTATGGATAGTTTTGTTTCTACAAACTATAAACTCTCCCACTGGAACACAGAAGTGTACAAAAATTCTGAAATCAATTCAATTTGTGAACTTCTAGTGTGAAGCTTGAGACTGCTCTTTTACCTGTAGTACAGTTTTGCGCAGTCCATCTACATGCATATAATGCTATACATACTCTATGTGGACTATATATACAGAGTGCCCTGGAAGTCGTGGGGGATGGGTCTGGGCAGGTCCCGCAAGTTATGCAATCCATGAAGATACGGAACTTATGAATATTCAATTACCCCCTGCTCGTAGCCACGCTATCTGTGTTAACCTCTTCGGGGCTTGGCATGGGTGGACTTGTGTGCCTTGAGGACCCCCACGAGTGCCTACTCAGCTACTGCAGCCTTAGCAGCACCTTTACCATGATGACGAGATGCAGCAGCACCTGGGCAGACATTGCCACCCCCCCCACCCTCAGATGTTTAAACACAACTTGCACCGCACTTGGCACTTGCCACTGTGCTCCAGATAAAAAAACGCCAAATGTTCAAACCCACACACCACTGTGAGCGCAACACGGAAACCAGTGGGTGTCACGCTCTGCTCCAGGCCCTGGGAGGGTGACAGTTGCCTCTCCCAGCCCCAGCACACTGGCAGGCGCTGCTCCTCGGCCTGGTAGACACAACGGAGTATCTGGGTCCCCCTCTGGCACGATGCAAGCCAGGAACTGCGGGGCAAGTGGGTCCCAGCACTGGGATGCATGACTGAGTGGCAAAGGGAAGTGGGTTTTATTTCTTTGGCTGGCGTGCCTGCGGGCACTGGGAGCCTCCTGTCCCTTCGCACTCTGGTGAGCAGGGCAGAACACCGCCGGAGCATGCCAGGGCTGAGAAGGGTATGGCTAATATGCATATTCATGAGTTGACTATCTTCATGGAGCAAAGGGGGAGCCATGGAGACCTGCAGCCCCACGATAATCGAGAGTTGACTGTACCCGCTTTGAAGAAAATGGAATTTTAAATGTCAGAAATTACTATCCAGTTTTCAGGCAGTTGAAATCCTATATGCTATCACTGTAAAATGTGTGACACTGGGTGATACATTATACCTAGTTTAATACTCATTTTATCTAATGATTTATTCAAAAATGTGATTTTTTTCTTTCTCATAAACAAATGTATTAATCTTTCCATCCATTTATCTTTTTTCTTAATTTCAAAAAGTAAAAGTTATGCTATTATGCTTATTCTTCTGAAAGTAATAGTATTCTCTCATTATGCTTTATTCCTGTAAAAGTGTATTTCACAAATATGAATGACCCTGAGCAAGTGTGCTATTCATGACTTTTATGTTCACATTCCATCATCTCCTTGAAGTGTAATAGTGGATCATGAATGGAGAGAGATGGCCTACTTCATTAGAAGTTTGATATATGAACCCCAGTCACCTCATTTGTTACGTGTTGAGGTTTTATCAGAAAAGGGAAGGGGTCATAAGGACTGTGTGAATCACTGCTCTGGGAAACACAAAAAGATTAGGCTAGTTTTAGTTTACAAAATGTAGTACAGCAATCCCTCGAATTTTACAGGCGTCTGGGACTAGAAGAGTCTCGCAATAGCTGGAATCTGCAAAGAAGCAGTTCATACATATGCAAATTAGCTACTCCCATCTCCCTGCCCTCTCAACCCTAGAGCGCGTAGGGGTTTTCCTGACACCTCCTTGCACTGTGTGGTCTGACAGGGGAGTGAAGGGAATCTTCTCTGCCCCTCCCTGGCATGGCAGGCATGGAGGGGAAAGTGGAGGGAAGTGTCACCACTGCACTGTGGGGAGGCTCTTGTCTCCCCATGCCATTCCCCAGTGCAGCGGGCATGCCTTTCTGGGGCCAGCCTGGGGTTGCACCAGGTGACATTGGAGATGCAGCACTGCCCTGGGACTCTGAAGCAGCACTCAGCTGAGCCCCTGTCCCTCCATGGTCCTGCAGTGAGTAGCTGTAATAAACCATTGACATAAAGCTTCCTCACCATTTAACCTTTCCAACACTCGTGAAGGAGGGAGTTCTAGGCAGGGTCTGAATGAGTCAGAGGCACTGCCACTGCCTCTCCCCTGGTGTGGGCCTGTCCAGCCGCCCAGTGCAGCAAAGGCACTCACTGCATACATGGCCATCCTGTGCTCATGTGACACAGAAACCTCTGTGATCAACCGAGGGAAGGCAAAGATGTCTTCACAGGAAAAAAAAACGCAAAGAATTGAAGCCGTGAAATTTGAGCCATGAGGAACTGAGGGATTACTGTACTATAAAAAGGGGAGATCTGCCATTTGCACGCCTTCCTGTCTCCTAAATTTTACATCCATTTGTTATTCTAACCCAGCACAGTAATTGTTTTTAATCACTTCAGTTTAATCTTAGTCTAGACACACAGTTTTTTGACTGAATGTTTACATTTATTGATGCTTTTTCTGGTTTTTTTTTTTAGAATAATTAAAACCTTAATAAATAAGTTACATTAGTTTTCTTAGTGGTTTGTAAAGGAAACTCTTTGCCATTTTGCAGATTTACAGCCTTGATATCTGCAAACTCCTCATGGCAGAATAATCTCGTGTTAAAAAAATTTTTCTTGAGAGTGGAATTGCCATTTTAAGAAACTTTTATGTAGTGAAGTTACATAATTTCTAAAACATCATTTTTTTTCTACTGGATCTTGTTATAATCATGTTTAAAGTAAACTAAGTTATGTGTTAGAATTTTTGATTCCCCTTTTAGCTTGTGAAGTTACTCTGAGACATTGACAACACTTCGGAGGAAGTTCATTAACTTCAGTAAAATAGTGTATATATACAGTTGGCCCTCAAATACCACGGTACCACGGGACTTGCCCCCCCCTCGCATAGCCCTCTGACCGCGTAGAATGGCAGCACATGAATGTGCAAATTTGGCCCCGGTCGCCCTGCCCCCTCAGCTCTGGAGCGGCTGTGGGGTGTTCCCGGAAGTTCCTTGGGCACTCAGGGGATTGAGGGGTGTTGTATCTGCCCCGTCCGTGCCTGGGGATTCCTCAGGAATTGTGACAAAGGAGTCCCTGAGCCCACGCCACCTCCCAAGCAAGTCCTGGACTTTGGCTGCTGCTGCTGTGGGAGCTGTAGCAGGTGGAGGAGGCACCGTGGAGCTGTACTGTATACTTCTGAGCCCTCCCTGGTGCGTGCCCTCCCGGGGGACATGTGTGGCCGGCTTGCCGGTGCTGGCAAAGCTTCCGCTCATATGTTTCAATGCTGAGCGCCTCCAGATAAAAAATTGTTCAAACCCAGGAACCTGGGAATTTTTTTCAATACAGGAGATGTTTGTGTAAATATCTCCTCTGAGATGTGGGGAGCGGAGGGAATGGTAGAAATGAGCTCCGAACGGGGCAGGCAGGGTCAGCAGTCCGAGCCAGAGAAGAGTCAGAGAGGGAGACTGCTCCCTCCCTCCTGCAGGCAGCTGTTATGGGACCATGAGGGATCGTGCCAAACCATGCAGCACCGCTGAAACCAAGCTCGGGACCTAGCACTGGTACTGAAGGCATGGGGAAGGTAGCAGCACTGCGATCCTTCCATTTGGAGCTGGAACCTCACATTTACGTGCACTGCTGCAGCACGTGTTTAAAGTGGAGTTTCAAAGCCTGTACACCACCACCCCCCCCCCGGTGGGACTTGCAACGGCATCCGAGACTGGCTACACAACAGCCTGGCCTCGTTGGCAAGGTAACGGTTGCGAGGCAGCGACAGCCTCAGGCCCTGTCCCGCTCCCGCTGGTGTAGTGAAGTCCAGGAGCCTGTATGATGAGAGAGGGGCTTGCTCGGCCAGCATGCTCTCGGCAGCCGTGTTATTATGGCGATGTAACTCAGCAACTAAGCAGCCAGCACAGCTTACAGATTCAAATGTTAATCAGGGTACTTGTCTTAGTTAACATATGTTAAGAACACCTAAGAAAGGTGTACATACAGTTTGTATACAGTACATACAGTACATACAGTACTGTATGTACTGTACTCCTTAACTGCATGGTGGAGAAACCGAGCAGAGCGAGAACTTAAGAGGAAAACAAAGGACAAGCAGCAGTGCCTTTGGCACCTGGGGACTGGTCAGGTGGGAAAGGGGCTTTATTCTCTGCCACAGCTCTGTGGTCACCCCCCTGCGCTCCTGTGCTGTTCCGGCTACCTTCGCTCGGACTGGTACAGGGCGGAGTGGACCGGGCTGGGTGCAGCGCAAATGCAACGCTGACGAAACTTCTGCGGTCGCCTTGCTTAGAGCACAGTGGTGTAGGCGCTGCATGGACAGAGCGGTGCACCCATGGTCTGTGCGGCGTGGCATGGGGGTTGATTTGAATATTCATGACTGTCTAATTTGAATATCCATGACTGTCAGTTCACGCAGGCACAATCGCAAAACAGACCTCCCCAATCATGGAAAAATCACGCTGCGCAGTAGTGAAGCTGCACTATGGGAAGCCCAAAATGAGAGAGGGCTGCCTGTATTAAGTGTAGAAAAAGACTGAGACAAATCTACACTATTCATCCATATTTTGTATTTGCAGGATTCAATGTGTTTCATGTTTCTATTTCCAGTTTTGCATATGTATACACTGTTAAAACAAGAAAGGAGCTATTTCAGGGCAAAAAGATAACAGATTTTTAGATAAATGTTATACTTTCATCACTAGATAGTGTTAGAGTGAGGAAATGCACAGAGTGAGATCACTGGGGAAGGGATGGTTCTTGGTGTTTAGAGTTTACCTCAGGAGGTAGTTACGATTTTGCTGGGGCTTTTCATCTCAAAGTTTACAAGAAATAATTGCTGGCCCAAAGGAAGAAGGGAAGACCCTTATCTTTTCTATCTTTTACATGCTACACGTGGATAATTCCTCTTCACCAAGTGAGACGGCTGAGGCCAGATGTCCAACCACTACAATGGGCTCTCCAATACCATGGTACTGCAGGTCTTTGTGCCCCACCACGCAGGCCTCCATCCACGCAGAATGGCAGCTCATTAATATGCAAATTTACCCCGCATCCTCACACCACCCCCCAGTGGTCTGGCACTGTTTCTGCACTGCGCTGGTTCAATAGTGAGACTAAATGAACGTCTTCTATTAGCCTCATTTTATCTTGGCAACTTATCATTATCTTCCCTATCAATGCAACTTTTCTGATGCTCCTTATACATAGTACATTGGTTTTCATATTTTTTAATACTTATTCTTATCTTGTCCATTTTAAAGTAATTTCTTATTTTATGCAGTATCAAATGTGGCATTGAGGTCTAGATGTGTATTTTCTCTTGTCTAGAAGTCAACTTTCTTTTTCCAGGAAGAAAGTGTTAGTTCATTTGTATTGCTGTGTTTCAATACATTTATGGTGAGTTTTCTGCTTTCATCCAGATCTTTAGTTACTCTTTCTTTAGAATTTATTCCATAGTCTTTCATGCTTGTTGCAGGAGCACTCTTTCAAGTGCTGTTCAGAAGAGCAAGGTGTGCATTACATTTTGGTATAAGAGATACTTGGTACAGCTTAATTCTATTTCAAGGCCTTTTTTTCCCTCCTCATTGTAACATTTCTCACATTAAAGTTTTAGTTGTTAGAAAAATATGAGGCATTAAATTCCCTATAAAGTGTTTCTATGTAAGTCCTTGAAATTTTACCAGTAACAAGTTGTATAATTGAGGGGGAAGTATTGGTTTCTGAGAACAGGGACTATTTTTCAGAGATATTCTTTGAAATGCAAGCTTCTAAATCATAGGTAGATCAGTCCTGGATGAATTAAGTGCATCTAGTTCCTAGTAGTTGCAAAGTTCTAGCAAGTTTAGCACGTTTTATAAAGTTTGTATCTGAAAAATGCATTCTAATTAGGACACATCCTGACTATCTTAGATTTAGTTATGAAATACTAACTTCTAAATAATAGAGAATATCATCAGTTTGGAAAAATATTATGTTTTCTCCTTCATGGTTTTCTAAAATCATTGTAAGTAGCAAGTGTTAGATAGATTTGGTGTAGTGGGAGTGCTGTAAGTTTTAAAATGAGTTTTTGTCATGTTGAGAGCTCTGTGCAGAAATTTAAAATCTTACCGTTTGGTACAGATGTGGAAGTATCATGCTACTGTCATTAAGTATTCTGCTATTCTCATTTGATATGGTTTGGAAAAAAGTAATATAAAAAGCTTCTGATTGTGTGGCTATTCTGAATATGAAACAATATTCTTATTGGCAAAGGGGGAATACATTAGTGCTTTTTTAATTTTGTATATATATTTGCACTTTTAAAAGAGGGAATCCAAGTAATTTTAATAGTTGAAATGTATTGATTCTGGCTTTAGATTTGATCTTCTAATGAAAATAGTTGGAAAATTTTTTTTGAGATTTTTCTTTTCATGTCAAGCATGGTAATATTAATGTAATTGGTTTTATTTGACAAGATCATAGAATTTTATTATTTCCATTATATATTTAAATGTTTTTCATAACTCCAGGTTTTATTAAGATATAAATAAGAGCAAAATCAGAGTCACAAATTTTAGTTCTTTTTGCAAACAGGGCTAGCAGGAGGAATAATTTCTTTCTAACTTTTTAAATAGCTGGTTTTCAGGCAATAAGGAAGATGAAACTGGGGAAAATCTTTTCAACTTTTCACTGCACTGTACAAATTATAGTAAATCTGACTGAGTTTTGAAATATAAACTAACTACCTTTTAAAAATGTATTTCAAATGTGCATAATTAAATGTTTGAGGCCAAATACCACTCATGTGCTTTTTGTACGTGCACAACTGTGCATCTAATGCATTAATATGTTTTTAACTCTTAAAATCCTGTGCGTCTTCCTCAATAACTATGTGTGAAATAACTGTCAACAGGTTCTTTAAAAGAAGAGCAGAAAACATAAATAATTAAATACATGTAGCTGCAAATGGTGCAGTTTCTACTTTTGTAACGTCTTCTAACAAAATGCTGTTTTTTTCCTTGGTAGAGAAAAATGACAAAGGTAGTGTGAAAGCAGGCAATCTGAAGTACAAAGAAGAACCATCAAAACTGCTGTCTGGAAACAAATTTCAAGAACGTTATTTTGTGTTACGGGAAGGAAATCTGCTTCTTTATAAGGATATGAAGGTACAGCCGACAAACTCGCAGCTAAACTCTGAAGTATTCACAGTTTCTTTTTCATATGGTCAACATTTCTCATAATAAATGGCAACTTACAGTGTCTCTGCTTGAAGTACAAGATTTTTGTCTTTCTGTTTCACAAGTGCATTAGTAAAAGGCATTTGTGTGAGTTTGTAATCTTGCTTTTGTTGATATGCATTACTATAAGCTTTAAAAATTGAAAATAAAACAATATTTATGAATTCCTATAGCTTGGGCTGTCACTAAGTTTTTTGAAAACTTACTGTAGACAGCAGTAGTAGAAGTAATAAAGAACATAAATGAGCTGCATGCCATTTTTTTTTTTAGTATTTCACACAAAGCCTTTAAAAATTCCAAGCAACGGGGTTCTTATTACCTTCAAGTTTTGTGAGAGAAGAAATTACAGGAAACAAAAACTTTCCATACACTAGCAAAATCTCTCCCTGCTTCCCAACAACAATTTTCAGATGTATTTTCAGTCCTCTAAAAACTAGCATCGATAATTAAATATACCTCAGAATTCCACAGAAGCAAACTTCATACTTAACAGCATGGTGGGTTCAGTTTTAAACATTTCATCAGAGTTTTCTTAAAACAGTGTTTTTGGTTGTGGTATTAAAATATAAAGCAAATAATATGCATCATGAACTGATTTCATTTTAGTTTTGATAATTTCTGGTTTAAAAAATAACCTCTTAAAGTTTCAAATGCTTTTATTTTTGCTGACTGCTGTTTTTGCCCATCTAGCAAATATACATGTATACTTGCTGACTTTCATAAAGTGCATTTTTAAGACATATCCCTTGCTTAGGTAAACTAATGCACTGTGTCTTCTTACGATGCTGTGGATACAATTTTAATTACACACACAGAATTACACACAGAATATTATGAGTTGGAAGGGACCCACAAGGATCATCTAGTCCAATTAGAAAGACCCAGAATGTAAAAGACTTTGTTTCATAAAATAGTGCTAAAATTCAAACTGGAACATATATAAAAATAAACTAATATGTCCATAAAATCTTAATTAGTGTCCTGGAAATAGTTTATGGTAGGATTTTTGTACTACTTCATAATGCTTTTTAAGCCATTCTGCTTTATAAAATATTGAAGTTCCCAACTCAGGACTTTTGAACAGTGTTATTATAAATGGCTTTACATTTCCTTTTTTAAAAAAAGGAAATAGAAATACCATTCTAATCAAATAGTGTATATCAGTCTGTTTTATTTTCATTTGAGAGATGTTCATCTACTACTAATAATCATGGTTTAACTTTAGTCATATTTAGAAATGAAAGCTTGATATTGCAGATGGAAAATGGTATATTATAGGATTGCATGTACTAATTAATTTATAAATTCTCATTAATTGCAAATTAAGTATATGCAGGTGGAGATACATTCTATTAAGTGTTTCTCTTGTTCAAGAACAATTGTCAAAAAAGTGAAAAGTTTCCATGAATACTGGATATTAAATTACTATATTGTGCTAATTGACTGAAATCATTTACCCCTCTAATGTTCTGTTGTTAAGAGATAAGCGGACAGGCAGACAAATGGCTTCCCTAAGGTACATTTTTATGAGAAATGTACAGTATGTGTTGCAGGGGTGTTTGTTCATTCTGGCAGTGTCATTTTTTTTGAGCAGGAAGTTACACAAGAATACCAACCATAAAACTGTTATGTGGGTTTTGGTTTTGTTTTGTTTTCTTAAGTAGTTTATGCCATCTCAGTTTGGTCTCTTCTTCCCCACATCAGAGTGTTAGAGACTGAAAGCTGCAGAGGGAGAAATTGAGAATCCGGGGACAGTAAGCACTACAGAGTAGCTTTATGTACTGGGATTACCAGATCTGTTAAGTTCTTTAGTGGCTTTTTTTCCTAAACTGAAAGCTAAAACACTTGACCTAAGAGAACTAAAGGGATGCCATTGTGTTGTATTAGATGTTAGTTGTTCTCTGTAGTAGAATAGTGTGCATGAGAACTTTATTGTTTGCTTTCAGTACTTCATCTCCCAGGCATGCTCAGTTCTCAAACCTAGTGTATGTCTGTTGTAGGTTAACTAAAGGTAGTTTGTTCAAGGGGAAACAAGGAAGGAAGGAACCTCAGGAGATCTCTAGTCCAAATTCCTATGCACAGCTGAGGTCAGAATATGGGGTTGATTCAGTCAACTCCTGAAAAACTCCAAGAAAGAATAGCACAGAATCTTTCTGAACAGCCTGTTGCAGTACTTGACTATCCTCATTGGAAAATGTTTGTCCTTATATCTAGTCTTCTCACAATGTGAAGAGCCGCACTGGGGCTGCTTGATAACTTCCCTGAAGGTGCTGGGGACCTGCTGTTAGGTCACCCTCTTCTCAAATGGGAATTTCTCCAGCTCTCACCAAGTTTGTGAGCCCTTGTTGAACTCTCTCCAGATTAGTGTTTCTGTTTTTCCTGTTGGAGGCCCTAAAGATGCAGTTCCACAAATCCTGACATGAAGGACTTGACAGTGCTGGTGCGTGAATCTGAACATGAGCCAGCAATGTGTATTTGCAGCCCAGAAAGCCAACCTGTGTTTTGGGCTGCATCAAAAGCAGCATGGCCAGCAGGTCAAGGAAGGTGATTGTGTCCATCTACTCTGCTCTCATGAGACCCCATCTGCAGTGATGCGTCCAGCTCTGGGGTCCCCAGCAGAGGAAGGGCATTGATCTGTTGGTAGGAGTCCAGAGGAAGATTACCAAGTTGATTAGAGGTATGGAGCACCTTCTCCTGTGAGAAAAAGCTGCAAGAATTGGGATTGTTCAGCCTGGAGAAGTAATGGCTCAGGGTTGATGTAATTGTGGCCTTTCAGTACTTGAAGGAGGCCTAAAAGAAAGCTGGGGAGGGACTTTTTACAAGGGCATGTACTAACAGGACAAGGGGGAATGGCTTCAAACTGAGAGTGGGTTTAAACTGGATATTAGGAAAAAAATCTTTACTGTGAGACTGGTAAGGCACTGGAACAGGTTGCCGAGCAAAGTTGTGGATGCCCTGTGCCTGGAAGTGTTCAAGTCTGGGTTGGATGGGGCTCTGAGCAACTTAGTCTAGTGAAAAGTGTTCCTGTTCATGGCAAGGAATTTGGAACAAGATGATATTTAAGGCCCCTTCTAACTCAAACCATTCCAGAATTCTATGATTCTCACTGTGGTATTATCTATCACATAGAAGAGCTGCTTTAACAGAGGGAAACCCCACCTCTCATTTTCCCTGTCGCTCTCAAAGAGGTTGTGTTCATATATTACAGCATTCAACTTTTTGAAACAGCACCACATCTTCATTATTCTAATTCTGTTACGGTTCTGTGATTTCATGTGAACCTCAAGTTCTTAATCCATCTGCTTCCAGTAATAGTGATTGGTACACTTTCTTAATGAAAAAGAGACAAGCAAATGTAATGATCTGCTAGAAAAGAGGGATGCAGTCCATAAAAGATGTGGCATTTTCTTTTCCAGATTCCTGATACAATAATTAGAATCTTATTTTATTTGTAGGCTAACAAACCGGAAAAAATCTTGCCTGTCGATTCCCTGAAGCTTTATCTTGGAGTGAAAAAGAAAATGAAGCCACCAACAAAGTAAGAACAGAAAAGAAAAGAAATTAAACACTGTGTAGCAAGGTACTTGTAGTATCAGCAAGAAAGGAGAGCATAAAGCATTGTGGAACAAGGAAAGGTCAAGAAGCCAATAGCAGTATGCTGAATTAAATTATCCTCTATAATATTATTTCTTGTGTTCCTATCTGTTTTTGTGTTACATGTTAACTCTTCTGTTCTAGGAAATTACTTTATTGATTAGCTTTTTTAATCTAAATTGTATTTATTATCTCCCGTGGATGTGTTAGCTTCTAGCCCACTTAGTTTTGTGGTATGTGTCCTGCATTTCATTGGTGGACACACCTTCCTTGCACTTAGTAAAAAGAGAGAAGAGAAAACCTAGTCATGGCCTTTAGTGGCAGTTCCTGTTGTTCAGTAGGGTATTCTCTTTTTTCAGGACCTTTGTTATTTTGATATTTCTTCTAGCTGAGGACTACAGTGCACTTTACAAACATCAGTGACTATGTCTCTGGAAAAGAGGAGTAGAAAAGGACACCTGTTATTCTCAGATGTTTCCAGTTCTTATTCAGTCAAAGCTTTGAGACACTGAGACAGTGCACATAGGATCTTTTCCCGGCGGGTCTAGGTTAGCTATAGCCTTTAAACAGATCTGCTTGAACTTTTCCTTTACAGTTGGCAAATCATAACACCCTAAAAACATCTGTAAATTTCAAATCTTAGATATTTTAAAGAAAAAATTGGTGGGGTTTTTGTGGGTTGGTTTTTGGGGGGAGTTGTTTGGTTTTTTCTTTGTTTGGTTGGTTTTTTTAAGTTAAGCACAAACAAATAGGTAAGTCCTAAATAGGAGTAAAAACATGTCAATGAGTCTTTGCAAGTGGTTTTTTTTCCTTCAGTTTTACATATTTTTATTCTACTTTAAAAAGCAGAGCTTGCCAGGTGTCTTCTGGATCTTCAGAAGTGTCTGTGTTTCTTTCATTTCAGAGGCTTCATTGTGCACCCACTCCCTTTTTGTTTTCCTAGAAATTATTAAATCCCTATAAAATCATATGGTTCCTTTTCTTTATGGTGCAAGCAAGCATACGTCTCTTCCCTTTGTGACTTCCATACGTGGTGAGCGCTCTACTGGGCAGTTTTTCTTCCGGCAGCTCTCAGCAAGTACAGCCACAACCGAAATGAGGCATATAGTTAGCTGCCATCTACAGTGCGTGGCTGTAACTGTTTATCATTACCTGTGAATCAACTGCAAGAAATTGAGAAAATTCCATCCTCAAACCCACAATTAATCCTAGATTTGCAGTACATATTTATACTTTCCAATTTAATTTTGTTTTTTTCAACTGAAAATCGCTATAGAAAGGTAGTTAGTCATTGCAGTTTGAGAAATACGTCTCTGTTTTGACTTTATGGAACTAATTTTTGAAAATTTTCTTTCTTTCAGCTGGGGACTTGCAATATTTTCTGAAAAGCACCAGTGGTAGGTAAACATGAAACACATGATTGCTTTGACTTCACTGTCTAATACTTGCTGAAATTTTCAATTGCAAAATAAGAATGTTTGAAAACTAATAGGCATTATTTTGCCTGCATGTTGCTTTGCTATGATTTTTTTTTTTTTAAAGTAAAGAAACACTCTTAATTGATATGATTTTTCAACTTCTGGAATTAAGTGTCTGACTTCCTTCTTGCCAAGAAAGCAAGCAAGAGTCATAAAGTTAGAATGTCAGATTTGAATCCTATGCACATGCTTGAAATTAATCACAGGCATTGTCTGTAAAGTCAAGTGCTAATTTGCATTATTTTTATATATCCATTTATTTTCTGGTAGTGGTAATAATAAATATAGACAGCATGAATGAAGGTAAGAACTGTTCAAAATAATCTAGAATCCTGTTCTTCAATGTTTAACTGCAGCAGGAGTTTTTGTTGTTTTCCTTGTGTTTTAGGTATATATGTTGTGATGGACAAGATGTGCAGTTGGAATGGATGATCAGCATTTTTATTGCACAGGTACTAGTCTGATCAAAGAAATGTAACTTTTACTGTTATTATGAAAATTGTATTAAGCACTATGTATGTGTTATATACATAAGGTTCAGTGCCACTGTTTCTGGAATACTTTATGTAATAAAGCTGCCAAAAGATGGGTCTTAGTCTGTGAGGACTATGAGTGCTTTGAAAGTGAGAAGAATATTAGATTCTGGCATAATTTCCCTACCCTTCCCCACTGTGTTGTACAGAAGCTGGATAAAGCAGGATAACTCATTTCCTTGGCAGAAACGTCTCGTAAGTGAAATTCGGCCCATTGACTAAAGGGTGTATGTGTGCCACAATGCCTAAGTGCTATTTCTCTGCTGACTGGTTTGGGTGCTGCAAAAGGAGTCATGAAACAGGGGTGTCCTGTTTAAAAACATAGTGGTGTCAAGTAGCTCTATGGAAGAGTGGTGCCAATACAGCTATATTTCTCTGGTATCCAGGTTAGCTTAATTAACACTGACAATTCATTGTGTTGGGTAGGCATTATCCTAAAGTACTCTTCTGCTTTCTACCAGATTGTAAGGAGGGTATATCTTTGAATCCCATATAACCCATCCTTGGAAATAGAATTTAATGTATACATAAGATAAATGGTAGTAAGAGAGATGGGAAAAGTTCAACCTGACAGGAGACTGGAACATAGTTTAAGTTTTTAGCAAGATTTTGTACCTGTGTCGGACTTTTCTTGTCTTTCCCATAATGTTCAAGAAGCTTTGCAGAATATCACTGTGAATAAACATTGCTAGATTTATGATTACATGTTGCATAAAGTGGGCTGGGCACAAGGCTGTTAAAATATGTACTTAGAGGCTTTCTAAAACAGAATCTGACTTCCATAGACAGTACTGCTAGAAGTAGAAAGCATGCCTTGAATGTAAGACTTCGAAATTCTCGTCTTATTCAGCTCCCTTAACTGAAGTAACTATTGTAGTTTCTATAGAAACAGACACTGGTCCTGGCATACATCTCATGGGCATAACATGAGAAATGTCACAACAAATAGGCTCAGAGATTATTGATACAGGATACTTAGAAGTAACTCATGCAAGCTTGGTAACTGTTGAAGTCCTTTTGATGTAAAATCACAAGAAGGGCAGTCTATTAGGATTCTGCTCAGGTACTGTGGGATATAAAATGTTCCTTTGACAATATAGATTTAAAACTGATAAAAAAACAATGTTCAAGATAATTTTTTCTAACCAAAAAAAATCATGTGCATTAAAAAATGCTGTGAATTCATACTATGTTTTTAAACTTCAATCCATATACGTTGCAAATGAATTAGCAGTACTAATGAGCTGCATAGGCAAGGGGTTTTTTGGTTTGGTTTGGTCTTTTTGTGGAGTTGTTGATTTTTTTTCTACATCATTCTTGACATTAGTAAAGTCAGTGTATAAACTACATGGGAAATGATGTGCTAATGATGCAGATTTGCTGTACTTTTTTATTGTAATTTACTGCTTTAAGTTACAGAGAAAATCTTGAGAATTCAATGGCTTATAATGGTGAAGCTTGCTATATGATATCTAAAACGTTTGGTATCATGCAGCAGCAGACAATTATTATCACATTATCCCATTTCTAAACTAGAAAACTGTGAATGTCAAGTGTCATTATTTCTAGTTAAGAGTTTTCAAGTTGAGACCCTAAAAATAGGGATGACACCGTGTTTTTTACCTTAAATGTTATCACTGTATTTGAACACATTTAACGTTAGAGAGACTGCAGGCAATACATTTTCTTTGTTGGTGGAATATTTTAGATTACAGATTGAAAACTACTGTAAAGTAGGTTTTGAAGTGTTAAGACATTGACATTTGATGATCCTGTGCAATTAAGAGGGACAAGCGAATGTTGCTGTGCTCCTCAGTGCTTGAGCAGAGTAAGCCTTTATTGGTAATTAGTATCAGTAAGAGAGTAGTATTAATATTATCTTGTCCCCCATTGCCTTTGATCAACTAGAGGCACATTATACAAGGCGCTGTTGAACAGATGGGTCAAAACTATGAATATATACATTTTTTATGTGGTCTAATACATTGCTAGTATTTCTGATGTACTTTCCCAGAGTTCTATTTTAAGAAATGTTACAGGCACGAACCAGGAGTAAGGGTTCCTAAATGACAGTGATATTTTTCTTATGCTTGCCGGGGATTAAGGGAGGCAGTTTTCTTCAGAAGATAATTAAAGTTTCTCAGTCATTTCCTGGACTGCATTTTTGTCTTATATATTGAGCCACAATAAACCAATTTTGGTTGGCAAATGCTGCTCTTTTAGACAATACCTTCTCGTTTCATTGGAAAAAAGTGTTCTTAATGTTCACTGGAGAGAACTCTTATAAGAGACTTTCACCTCACCCTGGTCAGCACCGTGTGTGAGAGTTTTTTACTCCGTAAACATGTGAATCTATAAAATATCTTTTGTGAATTTGGAATGGAGTCTTCCTATTTGTAGTCTGACTTCAGAAGTTAATAGTCACTGATTCTGATGACTTTTTAATGGTAATGCTGTTTTTACTTGCAGACCACCTGCAAGTATGGTCATTATTCCACAACTGTGTTTTTAAATACAGGCTTGAAGAGACTTCATGGATTTGCAGTCCTAGCTTGCCAGTTTTCTTTGGAGGGGTATCCTTCACCAAACCAGGGTTGACAGACCCTGGAGGGCTGTATCTATCAAACAGGGGCAAAAGGGTTTTAGCCCGAGGGCTGGCAAGACTCATTGACAGGGCTTTAAACTAGGTTCGAAGGGGGAAGGGGATCCGGCAGTCACTGAAGAAGTGTATGTACACCAATGCACGCAGCCTGAGTAACAAACAGAAAGAACTGGATGGTGTATCAGGAGCAATAAGATATAGTTGCCATAACGGAAACATGGTGGGATGATGTGCATGATTGGAGTGCCACACTGGAAGGCTACACACTCTTTAGAAGAGACAGGACAGCATGTAGAGGTGGGGGTGTGGCCCTATATATTAAAGCAACCCTAGATACCATAGAACTAGACATCAAGGATGATCAAGTAGAGAGCCTATGGACCAAGCTAANGACAATAAGAAATGTTTCTGTAAATACATCAACAGTAAAAAGATGCACAGGGGAATATAGTAACTAGAGATGAGGAAAAGGCAGAAATACTTAAGGAGTAGGGGTGCAATATAACCCCCTTGTAATCCAGGAGGAGGTAGTCAGAGACTTGCTGAGTGGCTTGGATCCTCACAAGTCCATGGGACCAGATGGGATCCACCCTAGGGTGATGAAAGAACTAGCAGATGAACACGCTAAGCCACTCTCCATAATTTACCAACATGGGTAAAAAACCAACAGTGAGCAGCCCACTCCAATGTCTAGTCACCCTCTCTTCCTGATGTCCAACCTAAACCTCTAGTGGTGCAGCTTAAAACTGCAGTCGGGTCTCCTATATTGCGGACCCGCAGTCTTAATTGGGTTCCGCGAAGCCCTACTTTTGCGTTGAATGGCAGCTCATTAATATGCAAATTTGCCCCCCACCCCCCCCACAACTCTGGTGCTGTTTCAGCATTGTATTGCTGTGTATCAATGTTTGTGTCAGCCCTTCCAGGTGCCTGCAGCCACCCCACCCTGGGAAAAAGCCCTTTTTGGCTCGGCCAGGGATACAGTTTCATAACTGCATGGCGGCGGCTCCGGGGCAGTGGGCCTGTCGCCATAGCCGCCACCGCAGCCGCCGCCACTGCGGCAGCAGGTCGTGCATGCGCGGTTGCAAAAAGGGGCCTCCTTCATTACTAAAAAATCATGCCGTTATGATCTGAAGCCACAATATGGGGGTGCGAAGTGCAAGAGGGCCGACTGTATGTCCTCTCATCCTGTCTCTTGCCTGGGAGAAGAGACTGACCTCCACCTGGCTACAACCTCCTTTCAGGTCATTACAGGGAGTGATAAGGTCTCCCCTGAGGCTCCTCTTCACCAGGCTGAACAACCCCAGCTCCTTCAGCTGCCCCAGAACCTTCATCAACTCCAATGCCCTTCTCTGGACACTCCAGTATGTCAATGTCTTTCTTGCAGTGAGGGGTGAGGATGCATCTTGACATATCAGTCAAGATGCATCCTCACCAATGCCGAATACGGGGGAAGAAACTTCCCTATTCATGCTCGCCACATTATTTCTGATGTTGTCCAGGATGGCATTGGCCTTCTAGGCACACTGCTGGCTTATGTTAAGATGGCTGTCAACCAGCACGCTGAAGTCCTTTTCCACTGGGCAACTTCTGAGCCACCCTGTCCCCATCCTGTAGTGCTGCAAGGGGTTATTGTGGCCAAAGTGTAGGACCTGGCACTTGGTCTTGCACATTTTGAAACACCTATTAGCAAATCAGGGTCATTTAATCTTATTTCAGAAACTCTTGTTAGGCCCCCTGAAAGCATGATTCTGTGGAATTTTGAAATTCTGAATCAAGTCAATGACTATTTGATATTTTCTGGTTTTAGAAGATAATTGGAGTAATATTAAAGAGGGAAGATATGTTAGGGAGCAAAGTTATTTTATACATGAAATTTATAGGGCAACACTTTGGTGCTGTTCACTCAACATTATTCAGCAATTTTAAAATATTAAGATCATTTTAAGCATCATAGTGTTTTTGTCTTTCTCCCACAGTAGGTGTTGTGCAGTAGATAGCTTTTTCCAAGAGAGTTTTACATACCAAAGATTGTTGTGTATTTATTAAATTCCACACTAAAAATAAGGAATCATTTTGTTCTTCAGCATGCAGATATATGGCCACCTGCTGGAAAGGCAAGAAAGCAGTCCATAACTAAAAGTCCAAAGATCAGAGGCTTACCACTAATTCCCATTCATCAAGAGAAGAACACTTGTAAAATCAGAGGGAATACAGAAGTAAGTGTTGCTTAAACTTGGTGTAGGACTTTAAACTACAATGTAAATTTTAATAATTCAGTAATAATGAACTTCCAAGAGCTGGATAAATATAAAATGTAGATGCTTTTATTATCGATGTCTCTTTCAATGTTTTGTCTTTAAGGGAAAATTCAGGACAATTTAAATTTTAAAAGTATTGTTATCTAAATTTTTGTCACCTCTTTGGCTCTTCAGTAAGTCAGTAACAGATTTTTATTTGTACTTGGGTGGGGGTTTCTTTGAGCAAAGATTTTTCATTGGAAATAAGGCTTTTACCTGGAAATATAATGCATTTTATTACAGTGCACTTTATTACAATTTTATTTTACTAAAATCTTTGAAAACTTGCCTGCATACATATTCTGCCATATCTTTTTTTCTAAAATTACTCCACAGTTTTAGTGATCTGCTGTGTGAATATAATGGAAAAGCTCAGATTTGATACATTTAAGTTGTACTATTATTCGTCTCAAAGAATGAGAGGCTTTGGTTACATCTCTACAGATGCTGAGCTGTGTCACTACATTGCCTGCACTAGTGCTGCATTTGGACCCCACCATTTTTGCTTGAGGTTGCTTTCTGATATCCACATACTGTTGTCTGTGGGGAGGACTTACTTGCCTTACTTCCAGCTGAGATGAAGCAGTGGAGGCACTGCTCTGCTTGGGAATAATAGGAGTAACTAACTTTACTGCAGTAGTGAATAACTGTTGAAACAACAGCTTGGTCCTTTGACTGTAGCGGTGTTATTTCTTGCATGTTTTAGGAGTAGTTAATATGGTATGTGNCCTGTTAGTCATTACTCCTAAATCCCTCTGCATTTCACTACTCTCCAGCCACTCATCCCCCAGTCGGTAGCAATGCATGGGGTTGTTATGTCCGAAGTGAAGAACCCGGTACTGAGACTTGTTAAATCTCATATTATTGGAGTCTGCCCATTTCTCTAGTCTCTCAAGATCCCTCTGAAGGGCCCTCCTGCCCTCCGGCAGTTCAACATTTGCCCCCAGCTTGGTATCATCTGCAAACTTGCTGATGGTGGACTCGATTCCCTCGTCCATATTGTCAATAAAGATGTTGAACAGTGCTGGGCCTAACACTGACCCAGTGACTGACTGCCAGCTGGATGTGGTCAATCTTTACAGTCAAGAAAAGTGACTGAAAGTTTTCCAAACAGTGAAAGACTTGTTATCTTTGTTTTATCTTTCTGATAGCATGATAAGTTAGGGGGAAAAAAACCAAACACCAAAAAGCTCAAAGATACCCAGAAATAAAGTTTAATATTAATGTTTTGCACTGAAAACTCTATATAAAAGTATAAAAAATTCAGCCAAACTGAGCAAGTTCCACACAGGAAAGACTAATAGAACTGAAGTCTCCCCCAGGTTTGAGCGTCTTCTAGTAGTCAACAAAGATAGCACACATGAAACAACTCAATTTTCTTTGAGAATTACATACGTATTAGGATTTTTCTCAAAAGAAATGTTCTACTTACTGCCACACCAACTGAGCAGCTAGAACACAACAATGCAAACTTACATGCAGTGTCTGATTTACCTTTAGTTTTCTGCAGCTTATGATCTTGAAAACAGCCTACCAATGTGGAATTTAAAAAAGCAGACAGTCTTTAGAATTTATCAGGAAGTATTTAACAGCTACTGAAAATGTTTATGTGATTATTTAAAATTATCTTTCGTACATACATGTTGCTCAAGCATTAAATTATCAAAATTGCAACATTCACAGTTGTATTCATTCAATCTAATAATTCTGAGTTTTAGGAGTATATAAATCTGCTGTAAAACATAAAAATTCAGTCTACTGAGGTAGAATGAAAAATACAATAGTGATTATATGAAAATTAATGTTGTCTTTGTCATGTTGCAATTAGTTAAAAGATTCATGTGATTTTAAGAAGTATCACTAATTGAGAAATTGCTCACTATAAATGCTAACTAAATGATAGTAGCACAATAGTGGTATGTACTTTAAAACTGACTGCAGCTTCAGCTCTTGAGTAAATTTGATTTTTTTCCCTTTAAAATTTATGTAAAACTAATGAGCAAAAATTGCAATCTTGGTTTTTTTTTAATAATCCATGGATGTGAATGTTCTTACTTATCTTTCCTTGTTTGCTAAGACTATAGAACTACAAACTGGAAAATCAAGATTTGATGAATATCATGAAAATGAATTTCTGGAAGTAAGAAAAAACTTGAAAGAAAAAGCATCACTTCTGGCACAATGTTTGGAAAGAAAGGAGGACAAAGTGCGAAATCATGCAAAAACACATCGAAGCTTGCTTTCTCAGGATATAGGTTCAGAGATGACTGGCCTACACCAAAGACCACATAAGGCACCGATGAAAAATAAAAACAAAACAGACAAAATCACTTTGGAATTAGATAGCAAATTGCCATCAAATGTGATTCAGGAACTAAATACGGTGCTGCAGAAGAACAGAACACTTCATGATGAAACCACCAGCTGATTTCCTGTGTCTGAAGTTTACTACATATACATATTTATATAAATATATATATATAAGTTTGTGTGTATTTTCTGTACAAAAGTAGTCTGTTTTGATATGTGTAGTTTGTACAGTGCAGAGGAAATATAATTTCTTTATATGCTGCTGTTGTTTTGTATATGTGTATGCAACATTATAATTTAAGATTGAGCTGAGAAAACTGATTACGTAAAACTCCTGAAATCTGGAAGTTTTCCTGTGCAGTGCAGGGACACCAGGATTTTGTTTGTTTATTTGTTTGTTTCAGATTTTATTTGATATAAGAATTCTAAGCACTGTCAGAAACTTTTGCTCTGTTTATAGTCTGTACTACCTTGTAAGTACTGGAGAGATATTTTTGGAAGGAGGACAAAGACAAGACACACACTGAAATTTATACTATGTGCATTTGCCTGCAATGTTTTTAATTTTCTAACACCATAAAAATTAGTAATATTTGATTTGAAATTGATTTTGGGTTGTTGGGTTGGGTTTTTTTGTATTCAAGAATGAAATAAGTATTTGCTTCCACAGACATAGCGACGTGAAAGAATCAAAAAGGAGACGGATGTAGTAGATCAGACAATGTATTCTTGTATCTCAAAGCTGTGTCTCTATCATGTACTTTGAAAAAGAATTTTGAGGTGACAAAAAGAAGTCTTCAAAGTAACATCTGATTTGAAGAGTACATGAATTGGAAGAGTAACATCATCTCTTTTTGCTCAATGGGCTGAAGTAAATTCATAAGAGGACCTTGGTTAGCTCAGGGTGACAAAAGCAGACTTTTCTGTTGCTGTTTGGATATTGGATAGTGCTTCCTTGGTGCTGACAGTTGCTGGCATCTCCTGAATATTTAGTATTCAAAGGAGAAAATAATTTCCTTTACAAGATTGGTCACCACACAAATCTTTATCAGAAGGGTACTAACAGACTCGATTAAGAAGGGACAAATAGTCAGTGGTGGTGGAGATTAAATGCTCTTTTTACTATGAGGACACGGATGAGCAGTATGAATAGTATGTTGTTTGCAGGGACTAGGAAATGCTGCTGCTACAACTGTAGCATGGCTCTTCTGAGTGTGAGGACAAGTCCCAAGGTTGAGATTACAGCAAATGAAGCTGTTATCTCACTGTGTTGCAGTTCCTGAGGATTCTAGTACATTGCAGCTACTTTTGTTTTTAAGCCCAAAGTTCCTTACATTTAAAAACCAGCATCTGTCTTTGACACAAAACTTAGTCTAGCAATGAAATTATTTTGTTTTCTTCAGTTGTTTTGTTAATCTTATCTTCACTTATCCCTTGAAATTCCCTCCTTCCTTCCTACATCATGGCATAGCCGTTTTTACTTTGTCCCCTAACAGGTGGATGGGCAAAAGGCACTGCTGTGCAGAGGCTGTTCCAGGTGTTGCAGATGCTGTGTGCTTAAGCAGCAGGACCAACAGATCAGAGCACTAATGAGCTCACATGGCACATTTACTTCAGGGGAAGCATTAATAACAGCATCTGCTTGATTTTGCTGCTGTCCCTTCTGTGGTCTGAGTAACCATGCAGCCAGAGATTTTCACCAGTCTTTTAAGAACTTACTGATGCCTTTAGTGTTTAATTGGATATTGGCCAGATCTCTTAGGGTAGAAGAGAGGATTTAAAAGGGTTTTTTGTTTATTGGAAATCAATTTAAATAGTCTCTTAATTACTTAAAATTTCAGAGGAAAAAATTCAATTTATGAACTTCAATGACACTTGATTTTTATTAATGGATAGTTTTGAAGATGTTTTATGTTGCTGCTGAATTTCTTCCCATGCAGAAGCAATATGCTCACTTATTTCCCCTTCTATTTTTGGTAGCCACAGGTGCTATAACATTTCTCACATCATTTACTTCTATTCTTGATTGCATGGAGCAGCTTAATTGAAAAAATGATTTGTTTGATTGAAGAAATTAGACAAGTGACTCAAGTAATGTATCTGGCAACTAGGAAGCACAGCGAAAATGAGATCAAACTCAAATATTTATTTTATGTTTTTATTTATTATTCTGGAATGTAGCACTGACAAAACAAGTTTAATCTTTCAGACTTTGCACTTACCTTATTTAAACAGTTGTTAAATCTGAAACAAGTCTGTAGGTTTTAATTTTCCCAGTGCACTATTGACTGTTTTGCTACCTTTAATTTGTAACTGAGCCTCTTTTAGTCATTGAGGCCCTGGCTCGAGAAAGCATATCAGCCTGAACTTAAATTGTATTGATTAAATCTGGTGCTTAAAGTTAATAAACACATTCTTAAGTGATGATTTGAATTGAGGCCTAATGCCATCAGGAGAAATTATTTTCTGTCTGATACTGGATCTGAATGTACTGTTTACAGTTACACTTTTACTTGTATTTTTCAGTATTGAGTTATAGTCGTGATATTGTTTGTCTTTTTATTGAGTCCTTAAAAATGACATTCACCTCACTGCTGAAAGCCTCATGCATCATTTAAGACACAGCACTAATGGAATAAATGGAGCAATGGAAGGGTTTTGTGCATTGAAGTGAATATGTCCATGAAGACAATGTTTTGTGTATTTTTATTGGATCCAAGGACTACAGAAATACTTGTTCAATTTCAAAAGCATATCACAGATAAAATATCTGTATAACTCCTGTTAACAGGCCCTAAAAGTCAAGAAGAAAATATGTTTAATAAAATATGTTTAACTTTGGGTTTCTATGTATACATACACAAATTTATATATGTGTATATGTGCATACATTTATGAGCACATCCACAGAGCACATCACTGAATGGTGACAGTGTTAACTCAAAGAAAATTTTATTTGGAGGAGCAGCAATTAAACTTATGATTCATTATTTCAAATAGGTATCAAAGTTTTGGACCAATCATCTGACACATGATTGTTGCACTACACATTTCAGACTGATTTAAGACCTGCAGAAAAATGTGGTTTGTTGCAGTATCTTAATGGCTGCTGATCTTTTATTGTTCCTGTGCCATGCTGTGAACAGATAAAAGAACTGTAATTTTTAGAGAATTGTAATTATTTGAATAAATGCTATTTCTCAAAACTAGGTGATGGATTTTTTCAGAAAAAAAGCCCACATACAAACAATAAAAATGGTGAAAAAAAAAAAAGACTTCTGTCTGTCTTCCCATGAGAAAGGTATTGAATAACCTGGTAAGTACTTACTTTCTGATCTGCAAAATGGAGTTAAAAGAGACCCAGGTATTTTATGTATTGGCTTTTAAGCGTTGGAAGACCAAGACTAAAATCTTAGTAAATCTCAGGTTCGTCATTACTAAGATGAGGGAGAGAAGCAAAT